>BQNB010069973.1:0-33301 GCA_026074375.1 Tanacetum coccineum
GAATACTAGAGAGCATGCTATGATTAGCTACATCCAAAAGCAGATAAGGACAAATCACAAAGACTTCCAGAACTGCTTATTTGCTTGTTTCCTTTCTTAACAAGAGCCCACAAAGATAGCTCAAGCCCTTGATGATGAAAGCTGGGTTAAAGCAATTCAAGAGGAGCTGCTTCAGTTCAAGATTCAGAAGGTTTGGACTCTAGTTGACTTATCTAGTGGCAAAAAGGCTATTAGTACAAAGTGGGTGTACAGAAATAAGAAAGATGAAAGGGGTATAATTTTCAAGAACAAAGCTAGACTGGTAGCACAAGGATATAAACAAGAAGAAGGCATTGATTATGATGAGGTTTTTGCTCCTGTTGCTAGGTTTGAAGCAATCAGGTTATTTTTGGCCTTTGTATCATTTATGAATTTTCCTGTGTACCAGATGGATGTTAAAAGTGCTTTTCTCTATGGCACTATTGAAGAGGAGGTATATGTTTGCCAACCTCCAGGTTTTGTGGATCCAGAATTTCCAGACAAAGTTTACAAAGTAGAGAAAGCTTTATATGGTCTACATCAAGCTCCTAGAGCTTGGTATGAGACTCTCTCTACCTATCTGCTGGATAATGGATTTCACAGAGGACAAATAGACAAGACTTTGTTCATAAAGAGACTCAAAGGTGATATTCTACTAGTTCAAGTATATGTAGATGACATCATCTTTGGTTCCACTAAGCAGTCTTTATGTGATGAGTTTGAGCATATAATGCACAATAGATTTCAAATGAGTTCAATGGGAGAACTTACTTTCTTCTTGGGTTTACAAGTCAAGCAGAAAGAGGATGGGATCTTCATTAGTCAGGACAAGTATGTTGGTGAAATCTTGAAGAAATTGGTTTTTCCAGTATAAGAACAGCCAGTACTCCTATGGAAACCAACAAGGCTTTAACAAAAGATGAAGATGTTGAGGATGTTGATGTTCATTTATACAGGTCAATGATTGGGTCATTGATGTATCTTACATCCTCAAGATCAGATATTATGTTCTCTGTTTGTGCATGCTCAAGATTTCAAGTTCAGCCAAAAGTATCCCATTTGTATACAGTAAAGAGAATCTTTAGATACCTAAAAGGTCAACCCAAATTGGGCCTTTGGTATCCTAAGGACTCTCCTTTGATATTGAAAGCTTATTCTGATAGTGATTATGCAGGTGCCAGCTTGGACATGAAATCCACAACAGGAGGTTGTCAATTTCTTGGTTCAAGGTTAATCTCTTGGCAGTGTAAAAAGCAGACTGTGGTGGCTAACTCAACAACTGAAGCTGGGTATATTGCTACTTCTCACAGCTGTGGTCAAGTGCTTTGGATCCAAAATCAGGTGTTGGATTATGGATATAATTTTATGTATGTTGATAGAAATAATGCCTAAAAACATTATTAATATTTTACACATCTTTACGTTTTAATAATCACAAAATATAAACGTTCATTGTAAAATTAAATGTAAACAAGTAATTAGTAGTTAATTTTCATTTCGATAATTAAATCACTTAAAGGTATGAATAAACAAATGCTTAATGCATTTTATGATAAAAGGAAATTTTTACTCAACCTCAAACTTTTATAAAATGTTGTAAACATTTTTATAAACATTACAAAACATTTTCTACAATTAAAAGAAATGTTTTATTCAAAATAAACATTTTGAAATTCAAATTTTCGAACCTAAAACGGCTAGAAAAGTTCCAGAAAATTCCCCTACACTAAAAGATAAACTGGGGAGCGCCTATCCTAGGGCGGCCCCCTTAAATACACGGGTGGCCCCCTTAAAATTAAGGGGACCGCCCACCTATTTAAGAGGACCGCCCCTAGGTAAACGTTCCTCCAGTTTGTCCTATAAATACTGGATTTTCCCCCACTATTTTCTCACCTTTTGCACTCATTCTTTCTGATAAAAAACATCCCACATATCTCACTAAAATCCTTTGATCATTTAATCATAAAGCTTTGTTTCCAAGTGATCCAAGCTCAATTCCTCAAGTGCAAGAGAAGAATACTTTCATCATCAAGTAAAGAAGTATTATACCCCAAGTGTATATTGCAGTCTTGTTGCATCCATGTCATAAATTGTAAATCATTTGTATATCTTGTAAAGTTGTGTAGTTGTTAGGTTTTGGTGATTGTTGTAAGCATAGTTAGATCTTGGTGATCTTTCTTAGTAGTGTTAGATAGTTGTGATATAAGTAGTGTGGTGAAGCAAAGTCGTGAAGTTGTGAAGAAGTCTTGAAGTAGTGAAGAAGTCGTGAAGTTGTGAAGTCATGAAGTTGTGTTGTGATAGATTGGTTCTAGCTAAGATTAGAATTCGACATTTAGCTTTATATCGTAAATCGGTGTAAGCAACGTTGTGTCACACCCCGTAAATTCCCGGTTAGTATTCTGGCCCATTCCGGTCATCTACTTTTAAATTTTATACGTTACGTTTAAATCTGACAGTTTATCGGGGAACTGAATTGCGTAAAAATTAAGAAACGTCATCAGTCGCGTTCCGGCATCGGTTATAAATTTATTTAGGCTTAATATGAGATATTTTAGCTTTCCTGAGTGTTTCATGATTTTAATCACTTTCGATATTAATTTTAGGGTTTTATCCTTTAAATTGCGTTTTTCGCGTTTTTGACCAAACGAAACCCTGGAAACTCAAAATCTTTTTGTGTAAACTCAAGTTATCATATTTATCGTGTCACTACTCAAAAATTTTGTTCACCCCTTTTGTCTTGGCCAAGAGTGACGCCTAAAACCACAACAAGAGCACCATAAGTCCTAAATTAAATACTAGAGCATCTTTTGATTTCATGCACACATGTGCTTATGATAGAAATGGTAAGTTTTAGTACTAGATGTATCATCTCCATGAATACCTTTTCTATGTTATGCCATGTGATCTCTTACACTCTTGAAAGAGATTTACACTTACACATCTTGACCAACTTGAATCTTGAGTGAACCTTGTCAAAAAAATGTTACTATGGTCCTTGTGCTTAGCCATCGCCGAACCAACACACACACACCCTTTAGTGTGTGTTGGCTATTTTACTTGGTCACATGTGAGTACTTAACCCTCCAAACCCTAGTCATGTGCTATAAATACTACACCACATCTCAACTTAGGGTTATACTTTCATCCACTAGCCTCAAAATTTTTTCACACCTCTCTTTCTTCTTTCTCTTGCTCACGGCACAACAACACCAAAGTAGGGTTCCATTTTCTTTGATCCAATTCACAATCCAAGCATTTCAACTTCATTCCCAAGGGTATCTAAGGTGTTGTGAAGCATTAATTCCTTGATTTCAAGAATTATAAAATTAGGGTTTTCAAGATTATTTGGGGTTTTTATAGATCTATAGTTTGTAGGTATAGATCTTGTATTCTCACTACCTGCTCTTCTTGATTTGTAAGTGTTCCTTGAATCTTTGTTTGGTTTCATCTATTTTCTTTATAGATTTATGTTTGTTCATAAAGATCCATGTGTTTGTGTTATTTTTACAAAAAAAAAAGTTAATATTTTGTCATCTTTTATAAAGTGGAAGTAAAAATTGTTATAATCTTATGTTTATGTTTTATATCATGTTCTTGGTGAGATTGAGGGTTGATGAGAGTTGCAACAATAGAGATTAGGGTGGATTAAGGCTTAGTTTTGTAGGTTGGTTATTGGTGGATAAAGATTAGGGCTAGATTAGGCACTAATATGCGAGTTGGGTTGATTTTTAGTTGTATTTCGGTAAGACAACCTTGCTGTCCCGAATTTGTTTTGAGGTTTTGAGCGACTTAAAAATGTTTTCATTAGGCGTAAAAATAGTTTTTAAAGAGCTTATTTCGAATAGATAATTTTTCATATATCACACTTTAAAATCAGACTTAAAACGGCCAAGTTATGGCCAAATGAAACTCGAAATATTTTTCGGCAAAATAGATGAATAGTGGGCTGTTGGGAATAGTAAAATGGGTTTCCGGGCTCCTTCGGACGATTTTGGATATTTTAAATGTAAGCGAAACATATAGGAATGTTAAGTAATTAGTTAGAACAACTAGAAATGTCATGAAAGGTTATTTGAGATGCCGACCTTAATAAAAAGTAGGATTATTAAAAATGGTACGAATTGGACATTTAGGCGATTTACACATAAGGATTAGGCGGTTTAGGATTGTTTAAGCGATTTGTAAAATATAGAAACTTAAGAAAATAGGGGACGCTATTAACATTTTGAAACTAAAAACTTTCCTAAAAAGGAAAGGTTTCTATAAATAGTAACTTTTTGCAAGTGTCGAGATTTATCAAAGATGTTATAAATCTATCTAAGTCTTTTATTACTAAAACGCAAACACACTCGGATGCTTTAAATAATAAACATGGATGCTTTACTTGTTTACTTTACCGAATGCTAAGTCATACCCATATTTACTCTAGGTCGCGGCTAGACCTCCCTATACCATCATCGTTGTTGTGGTTATCGCTTATCCTTGTTAAGGTGAGTTCATAGCCCCACGTTTTTACTGATTTACAAATGCTTTATACTTTGGGGTGAGAAACATTGTTTGCTTTTAAATTGGACACAAGTTCTTTACGCGAGTTTTACATGTTTATGTGTTGCCTAAGTTTGCTTACAAACCTACTACTGCCCGAATTATCATGAACTGTTAGTTTCTCGACCGGAGGACCGGTTGAGGAAGCGCGAGTGAGTAAATAGATCTATTGGGACTAATTATCCCTATCCGCTTTGGTTCCACTTAACGAAGAACAAACGGATATATGTCATGTCGATTGTGCATTATGGTGGTCTTTGGTTTGGGACACCGGTTAAGGGCAGGAATACTATGCGACATGATGTAATATGCCCTGTTGATTATTAGCTTCAGTGCCATGAGCTTAGCACAACAGTAAATACTTTTTATGTGATGTTGTATCTGTTATAGTAGTCGCATACGTTTTGAAATCTTGTGAAAATCTAATGGTCCCACTCTTGTATAACTTAAACCTATGAATTCACCAACATTAATGTTGACGTTATAAACATGCTTTCTCAGGTGCTATAGCTTAAGAATGATTCATGATGCTATATATGATTCTATGTGCTATGTGACTTCGCATTTTCCAGACTTATACTTTTATTAACTCGTTGTCATTACAAACTTTGTTATGCTTCCACTACGAATAACTTAAATAGTATGGGTTGTAAGACTTAAATGTATTTTTCTTTTATGCAACGAGTAAACTTTTTCAAACGTCCAAGATTAGTTGAGTCCGTTCTTATGCTTTTGTGAATCAGTATTGTTATGACGTCATCCCTCTGACACGTATTCCATCCAGGCCCCTTCTGGGTGTTTGACATATTGGTATCAAGCCAAGGTTATAGAGAACCAGGAATTTAATACTAGGTCTTGGTTTAACCAGTATGTGTTCCTAAGTGCCTCTATCTGTGCTTACGTGTTTTATATCCTTGTTGCATACATATATATGAGATTTCATATATACTTGAGAGTATGGACATACTCCATATTTACTTTGCCATTCAAATTAAGCATTTCATATGCCTTGCATGGTTGTTCATATAAAGAGATTTATAAAAACTATTGCTTGTGCAATCATGGAGCTTCAGCTTTCACTATATCTTACTGATTACTTCCGAATGAGAGTGTGGGATCACCGCCCTCTCGGGTTATTCTTTTTGGTGATATTCCTACTGTTATTCCTTTACTACTTTGGATTTGCCTCAGATGTACTACTACTAAATGCTCCTGATATTATCCTGCCGCTCTATGGTTGAGACGACTCTTGTCGCTTCACCCACTAGATTGTGTGGCTTGGTTCCCTATTCGGGTTCCGATTCTGATTCACTCAGATGAGAAGTCCTTCACCAGAGCACAATTCCCCTAACATACTATTTCAACCATTCTTATGCACCCGAATCTTCTGGAGCTCTGATTCTTCTGATGGACCACCATCGCAGGACCCTTATGTTGCTACCGTTGCTCGTTGGAGGAGCAGGGTCACAACACGTCCATCATCATCATATGAGTTTCCTATTGCTCCTGTTACTGCCCCGCCTAGGATTCATCGATGGTCAGCAATTCTTATCTGACCCGAGGAGGCTATTCCTTTTGGTCGACCTTACCGCACCCATCTTAACGGGCCGCGGAAGTTGTTGACTGCAAGGAAGAGAGTTGGACCTTTACCAGCTCACAGATTAACATCGAGGCACGCATTACCTCGTTCTTCAGATCATCACTCATCTTCTTCTAGTTCATCTTCGGATTCTTCGCCAGTTCATTCTTTGGGTTTGGATGCATCAGATCAGGCTCATTATGGATCTTCGACTAGAGATGTATCACCCAAATTGTGTTACCCTCTAAGGAGAGCACCATGACGTAGTGAGGCATTTCATCCTTGGTGTGCTGCTCCATTATCTACTTTGTATCCACCAACTACACCAGAGTCATCATTAGGAGATTCATCAGAGAGACCCATGCATTTATCTTCACATTCTGCTAGACCATCTTGCAAGAGATGTAGATCCCCGGTTGATTCAGTACCATTATCCACGCCAGTTACAGGGATTATTAGCTCCTACCCTCAGCTAATCTCTTACCACCTCGGTAAGAGGTTCAGAAAGATCACATTCATCTGAGTCTATCATAGAGGAGGATGCCGAGAATTGGTGCCCGTATAAAGACTGTTGTTGAAATGGAGTTAGTGTATGTTGATGGGTATGATGTTAGAAATCATGTTAAAGTGACCTTAGGGATGTAATGATTCACATAGGATTATGAGGCTGACCCATTGCCTATAGACACGGTGAGGTAGGTATCGACCCTATGACCGCCCCGATAGTTGAAGAGATAGTTGTACAAGTCAGCTTGAGAGGATCTTCAGACTCGTCTGGCACTATTATTGGATTTGTTATTTCATTCGAGGATATGCCGATTGACTTAGATGATGCTGTGCGTGACTTTTACCATCACATGTCTGAGGTTCATGTTGATAGGATTGTCGGGATTAAGACTTTTCAGAGACGGTTGGAGGCCGATCAGTTGATGGCTAGTAGAGATAGAGCTAGGATGGCCGAGGTGATAATACTTGGGTTGGAGACCTCAAGGTTCGTTGCTAATTGTCTGGGATATAAATTGAGGGATCGTGTGAGTATCTTCGATCTTTCATAATGTCCCTTTTACAGGAGGAGTTTCATCAATATTGTAGGGATCTGATGATACTCGAGGGAGACTTAGGGAGGTTTGAAGTCGTAACTGAAGGTGGTTTTCGTTTCACCCATAGTTTAGTTGCACCTGATCTTTATGACACAATTCCGATGGTTATTGTCTAGAAATTATCAGAAAATAATTATTGGATCATGAACCTATTTGGAAATTGGTTTAATCGAATTAATCCTCTATTTATGAAATGAAAAGCTTGTTTTTGGTCACTCATTTTATTTTGTCTATATTGTTATTTATTCTTCTGGCAAACGGTTGCATTAAATTTTACTTCATAGCATGTATTAAATTATCATTGCCTAACGTTTGTATATTCGTTTCAAAATCTCATTATGGGTTGTGTCTTATGATGTAGAACAATGACAAACACTCGTTCCGGGATGACCCACGCCGCAATTAAAGAAATGGTCAACCGACGTGTGAACGCAGCGCTAGAAGCTCATCGAGTTAACCAAAATCTTGAACTTCAGAATGGAAATGACAATGGAAACAGTAATGGAAAAGGGAATGGGAATGACAATGGAAATGGTAATGGAAATGGTAATGGAAATGGAAACAAGGAGCGAACAAACGTTGACGGTAATGAGAGCCCTCAATGTGAATGTAAGAGGCTATAGGTTGGTTTCTCGTGAATGTAACTTACAAGACTTCATGAAGTGTCAACCATGTAAGTTTTAAAGGAACGAACTAGTGGTTGGGTCTGATAGTGGATTAAAATATTGAGACTATGTTTCACAATCACAACTGACAGAGAATATCAAGAGACGTATGCTACATGTACCGTTACTACGACCGTGGCATTAAACTTGTTGGAACTCACACAAGAGAACCATCGGAGCTGATGCCGCATACGCTATTGTGGACTTGTCATGGAAGAGCTGAAGAAGCTGATGACCGAGAGTGTATAGCCCGAGAAATGAGACTCCAAAAGAAGGAAACCCGTATTGAGGAATCTGTCGTTGAAAAAAATGAACATCGCTAATTACACTCAAAGGTTCCAGGGAACACACATGATGTGCACCAAATGTTCCACGAGGAGAAAGATCGGGTTGAGAAATTCATAGGAGGTCTTGCCTGATAACATCCCAAAGGAAAATTGATTTGCTGCAGATACCTACAGACAACAAGATGCTGTTTCGAATTGCCAACAACTTGATGGATCAAAAGTTGAATGGTTATGCTGAAAGAAATGCAGAGAACAATTATGAGATTGGACACACCTACGGAAAAAACTGTGGCAACAACGCACCCCAGCAAACGACCAAAAAAAAAAAAAAAATACTGGAGGGACAGAATGTTCTAAGCCTATTGGCTGTTAACAATGATAAGATGGTGAATATAAGTGACTTTGCCCCTTCTACAACAAGTGTATCTCATCAAGAGGTCCCTTGCACCATAAGATGTGGTAAGTGCAATAAGATTGGACATTTGACCAGGAATTGTAAGGTTACCAATTCCACTACTTCCACCCAGAGAGGTCAAATGGTAAATCAGAGGGTTGTAACTTGTTTTGAGTGTGGTGCACAAGGACATTACCAGAAAGATTGTCCCAAGATCAAGAACCAAAACCGTGGGGACAAAGCAAGAATTCCTGATGCAAGAGGCAAAGCATATGTCCTAGGAGAGTATGCCAAACGCGGTTCCAACACTGTGTCACGGGTATGTCCATCTCAACGACATCATGCTTTATAATCTATTTGATTCTGGCGCCGATAGAAGTTTCGTATCAAATACTTTTAGTACATTGCTAGATATCATACCCTATGCCTTAGACGTTAGTTACGCTGTCAAGCTAGCTGACGGAAGGACTTCAAAAACCAACGCGGTGCTTATGGGCTGTACATTAGGATTGTTAGGACATCCATTTAATATCGACCTGATTCCCATAGAGTTGGGTAGTTTCGATGTTATCATCGGCATGGATTGGTTAGCAAAGAATCATGCATTGATTGTCTGTGATGAAAAGATAGTACGTATTCCTTATGGAAACGAAATTCTAATCGTTCAAGGAGACAAAGGTGCCAAGGAGAAGAAATCAACTTTAAGCATTATATCATGTGAAAAGTCCCAGAAGTATATGGAGAAAGGTTGTCAACTATTTCTGGCACGTTTACTGTGAAATGAAAACAAATACAATCGAATTGAGAGAGCGACTTAATGACTTGCCGACTTGTATGAGGAAGTCTTCCAGAAGTTTTTCCAGAAGACTTACCTGTACTACCACCCACACGACAAGTCGAATTTCAGATTGACCTAGTTCCAGGTGCTGCACCTGTAGCTCGAGCCCCGTATAGGTTAGCACCGTCAGAGATGGAAGAATTGTCTACTCAACTACAAGAAGTTTCCGACAAGGGATTTATAAGACCAAGTTCCTCACCTGGGAGCTCCGGTATTGTTTTGTCAGAAGAAAGACGCACTTTCGAATGTGAATCGACTTCGTGAACTTAACAAGCTTACTGTGAAAAATTGATACCCACTTCCGAGAATCGATGACTTGTTTGAACAATTGCAAGGATCAAGTGTGTAATCGAAAATTGACTTAAGGTCTGGTTATCACCAACTCAGAGAACGTAATTAATAAATCCGCAAAGACTGGCGGTTATAACTCGCAATGGTCATTATAGTCCAAGTGATGCCATTCTGGGTTACTAACCGCCGACAGTGTACATGACTTGATGTACCTGTATGCAGACCATACTAGATAAAATTTGTGATCGTGTTCATCGATGACATCTTGATCTACTCAAAAGAGCCAGGAAGAACTTGATGAAATCTTAGAACTAAATTTTAGAGTGCACAGAAAGTAAGAACTATACCAGAGTTCCAAGTGGCGACTTTTGCTATCAAAGGTATGAATCTTAGACACGTGATTATAGTCCAAGGCATCACAGTGGGACCAGCAAGATTGAGTCAATCCATGATAGGGGAATCACCAAGACCTCACCAACAGAAATTCGCCAATTTCTAGGTCTTGCTGGTTACTACCGATGATTTATCGAAGGATTCTCTAAGATTTCCAAGCCTAGAGACTAAGCTGACTCCAGAAAAGTGTAAAGATCAATAGGTGTGAAAAAAAAGGAAACGCTATCCAGACACTAAAGCAAAAGATTATGTAGTGGGCACCGATTTTGCAATTGTCCCCGAGGAAGTTGAAAACTTCGTAGTATATTTTGATGCTTCTCATAAGGGATTAGGCGCAGTGTTGATTCAGAAAAGAAAGTCAAAGCTAATGCATCTCGCCAACTCAAGAATTCCATGAGAAGAACTACACGACACAGATTTAGAATTGGAAGCTGAGGGGGGGTGTTCACAACCCTGCTCTCCAAGAGTGTGAGACATTACCTTTACGGCACGAAGGCGATGTGTTCACTAGATCATAAGAGTTTTGACATATTATAACAAAAGAGTTTAATATAAGACAACGTAGTTTTTTAGAGCTTATAATTGAACTACGACTGCGAGTTAATTACCACCCAGTGACAGGCGAATGTGGTGTGCTGATGCGTTTGACCGAAAGAGTTGAACCTAAGCACTATGGTGCGAGTTCGAGCCTTGGTTATGACAATCGGTTTGAACCTCCCTGCGCGGATCTTGAATGCTCAGTTTTGAGGCGAGAAAAGAAGAGAATTCACGAACAGAATATTTGCATGGCTGATTAAGAATCCGAAGCCACGTACAGATAACGTGGTGTTTGAAGAATAGAAGCGATACCATGCTTTGGAGACTGTGAGATCTTGAATTATGCACGAGTTCGTATTAAGTCAAAGTAATTCGATCCACCCTGGATCGGAAAAATGTACCAAGATTTGTAAGAAGCCTATACTGGGTGGCACCAACATGAAAGCAGAAAATTCCACATATGTGAGTAAGTTAATTGACTTGGCTCAAAGTATAAAGCGATACCAAAAAACCTTCTGGTCCTGTTGGTTACAAACCTAAATCCCCGAATTGGAAAATGGGAACACATAACTATTGATCTTCTATACAAAGTTACCAAAGACGGCAAGTGGGCAAGATATGATTTGGGTTATAGTCGATCGACTCACTAAATTTGCTCATTTTCTGCCAGCAAAGGAAAATGACTCGATGGAGAAACTGACCAGGCAGTACTTAAAGGAAGGTGGTGCGAGACATGTAGTGTTCCGGTTTCGATCAGTCATCTGATCCGCTGAAGGCAGTTTCGTAGTCATCAATCGTGGAAATCTCTTCAAAAAAGCTTTTGTAACTTCTATTAGATCTGAGTACTATGTACCACCCCGAAACAGATGGTCAAAGTGAAGGACTATCCAACATTGGTTAATACATGCTCCGCATGTAGTGAATAGATTTTTGGGAAGGGATGGGACAGACATCTACCCTTAATAGAGTTCTCCTACAACAACAGCTACCATACAAGTATTAAGGCTGCTCCTTTTGAGGCATTGTATGGTCGCAAATGCCGATCACCTATCTGTTGGGCTGAGGTGGGAGACGCTCAGCTTACTGTTGACCAGAAATTGTTCGTGAAACAACAGAGAAGATTATCCAAATCAATACATCGCTACAATCTTCACTAGATCGATCAAAAAGTGCTACGCTGATAAGCGGCGTAAGCCATAGAGTTTCAGTTTGGTGATAAGGTTATGTGAAAGTATCGCCCTGGAAAGGTATAATACGTTTCGGCAAACGGGGAAAGCTGAACCCTCGTTATATTGGACCTTTTAAAATTCTCGCCAAGGTAGGAACGGTTACATACCGACTAGAATTACTAGAGAAACTAAGCCGTATTCATAGTACCTTTCACGTCTCGAACCTTAAGAAGTGCCTATTCGATGAACCGCTCGCTATTCCGTTGGACGAAATCCACATTGACGAAAAGCTCAATTTCAATAAGAAACCTGTTGTGATTAGGTCCGGCGAAATAAGCATTTGAAGCAAAGTCACATTCCAATCATGAAGGTCCGTTGGAATTCAAGAAGAGGTCCCGAGTACACCTGGGAACGCGAAGACCAAATGCAGAAGAAGTACCCTCATCTGTTTGTTAACCCAGTATCTGCGTCTCAAGCTACGTCCTATGCTTTGAGGACAAAGCTCTTTTAACGAGGAAATGATGTCACACCCTATAAATTCCCGATTAGTATTCCAACCCATTCCGGTCATCTACTTTTAAATTTTATACGTTACGTTTAAATCTAACAGTTTATCGGGGAACTAAACAGCGTAAAAACTGAGAAATGTCATCAGCCGCGTTCCGGCATCGGTTATAAATTTATTTAGGCTTAATATGAGAAACTTTAGCTTTCCTGAGTGTTTTTCTTGAATTTTAAATCACTTCAGATAATAATTTAAGGGTATTTTATCCATTAAAATTGCGTTTTTCTCGATTTAAACAACGTAACCCGAAAACTCAAAATACTTTCGTTTAAAACAAGTTAACATATTTCTTGTGTCCCACTACTCAAAAATTGTGTACACCCCTATTTTGACTTTGGCCATAGAGTGACGCCTAAAACCACAACAAGAGCACCATAAGCCCATAAATTAAATTACTAGAGCATTTTTGATTTCTTGCACCACACTTGCTTATGCTAGAAATGGTTAAGTTTTTTATTACAAGATGTATCATTTCATGCATCCTTTTCTATGTATGCCATGATCTCTTACACCTCTGAAAGAGCTTTACACATACACAACTTTGACCAAACTTGATCTTGATTAAACCTTGTCAAAAAATGTACTATGGTCCTTTGTGCTTACCACTCCGAACCAACACCACACACCCTTTATTAGGTTTAGGCTATTTTACTTGGTCACATGTAAGCACTTAACCCTCCAAACCCTAGTCATGTGTTATAAATACAACACCACATCTCAACTTAGGGTTATACTTTCATCCACTAGCCTCAAAAATTTTTCACACCTCTCTTTCTTCTTTCTCTTGCTCACGGCACAACAACACCAAAGTAGGGTTCCATTTTCTTTGATCCAATTCACAATCCAAGAATTTCAACCTCATTCCCAAGGGTATCTAAGGTGTTGTGAAGCATTAATTCCTTGATTTCAAGAATTATAAAATTAGGGTTTTCAAGATTATTTGGGGTTTTTATAGATCTATAGTTTGTGGGTATAGATCTTGTATTCTCACTACTTGCTCTTCTTGATTTGTAAGTGTTCCTTGAATCTTTGTTTGGTTTCATCTATTTTCTTTATAGATCTTTGTTTGTTCATAAAGATCCATGTGTTTGTGTTATTTTTACAAAAGAAATAAGTTAATATTTTGTTATCTTTTATAAAGTGGAAGTAAAAATTATTATAATCTTATGTTTATGTTTTATATCATGTTCTTGGTGAGATTGAGGGTTGATGAGAGTTGCAACAATAGAGATTAGGGTGGATTAAGGCTTAGTTTTGTTGGTTGGTTATTGGTGGATAAAGATTCGGTAAGACAACCTTGCTGTCCCGAATTTGTTTTGAGGTTTTGAGCGACTTAAAAATGTTTTCATTAGTCGTAAAGTAGTTTTATAAAGATGCTTATATCGAATAGATAATTTTTCATATATCCACACATTAAAATCGTGACTTAAAGACGCAAGTAATGGCCAAATGAACTCGAACACTAGTCTGGCAAAGAATAGATGAATAGTGGGCTGTTTGGAAATAGTAAAATGGGTTTCCCGTGCACCTTACGGGGTTGTACGATTTTGGAATATTTTAAATGCAAGCGAAACATATAAGGAATGAGTAAGTAATTAGTTAGAACAACTAAAATGACATGAAATTTATTTGAGATGTCGAACTTAATATAAAAGTAGGATTATTAAAAATGGTAACGAAATTGGAGCATTTAGGCGATTACACATAAGTTTCTGCGGTTTATGATTGTTTTAAAGATTTGTTAAAATATAAGAAACAAAGAAATTTGTATCTCTATTAACGATTTTGAAACTAAAAACTTTATCCTTAAAAAGGAAAATGTTACTATAAATAGGTAACTTTTATTGCAAGTGTCGAGCATGATCAAAGGATGATAAAAATCAATCAAAGTACTTTAATTACTAAAACGCAAACACACTCAGATGCTTTTAATAATAAACATGATGCTTTACTTGATTACTTTACCGAATGCTAAGTCAACCCTATTACTCTAGTTCAGCGACTAGACCCTATACCATCATCGTTGTTTGTGGATATCCAATAATACCTTGTTAAGAGAGTCACAGCCCCACGTTTTTAACTGATAACAAAGCTTTATACTTGGTGAGAGAAACAATGTGATTGTTATAAATAGTGAACACAAGATCTAAAACTCTAGATATAACAATTTATGTGTTAATTCCTAAGTTTGCTATTACAAAACCCAACTATTGCCCTAATTAATCAAAACAGTTAAATCTATCGACCGATAGGACTTAGTTTGAAGCGCGAGTTGAGTAAATAGATCCTATATTGGACTAATATCCCTATCCGCATATGTGATACCACATAACGCAGAACAAAACGATATATGTCAAGTCTAAATGTGCAATATGGTGTTCTTTGTTTAAGTACACCGATAAGGCAGGAATACTTTGCGACATGATGTAATAAGCCCTAGTTGATTATTAGCTTCAGTGTCATGAGCAAAGCGCAAACATTAAATCCATATTTTATTTGATGCTGTAACAGTTATAGAAGTCGCATACGTTTTGAAATCGTTGAGGTCCACTCCATGTATTAACTTAAAACTATTGATCACCAACATTAGTGTTGACGTTTTAACTATGTTTTTCTCAGAGTGCATAGCTTAGATTGATTCTTGATTTCTTCTGGATCAATGTGCCAATGTGACTTCGCCAATTTCTAGACATTATCTAATATAAACTCGTTTCATAAACAAAACTTTGTTATGCAACCGCTACGAAAAACATACAATATTATGGGGTGGATATGTAAAGACTTAAATTTAATTTCATATATGCAACAGTAAACTTTTTTTAAACGTCCAAGATTAGTGGTCGTTCTTTATTGCTTTGTGATCGGATTGTTATGACGTCACGCCCTCGGATACGTATTCCGTCCAGGCCCCGTCTGGGGGTGTGACACGTTGTGTATGGTTTTCTCCGCCATAAGGGAGTTTGTTGACATAGTGAAGAAAACTCTCGAGTTTGGTGCTCGGGGAGTGGACTAGGCCGAAGAAGAGATTCGTAACCGAACCACTATAAATCCTTGTGTTGTGGTTTGATTATACCAAACTCTTATCTCTTATTACTTTATTTGCTCTTACTTATTTATATTGTTCATATTGTGCAAGTATTGAATTCATAAAAAGTCGAATATAAGTTTTCATAAACAAACATAAACATTAAATAAAAACCAAAAAGCGGTAAACTATTCAACCCCCCTTCTAGTTTTCCACAATTGGTATCAAGAGCCACGTCAAACAAGATTTTTAAAATAAATTGTATTTTAAAACTTGAATCGATCTATGGAATCGGAAAAATATTTAGAAGGGCAATCTATGCAAAGACCACCACTATTTGAAAGTGATGGATTTATTTATTGGAAAAATAGATTCGAAACTTATGTGAAGTCAAAAGATCTAGATCTTTGGCATGTTATTACCGATGGTGATTTTCCTCCCATTCAATTTAATCCCGAAACTAAAAAGGATGAAATTGTATCTTTTCACAAACAAAATGATGATCTTAAAAAGAAACTTGCTAAAAATAATGAAGCCAAAATGGTAATATATAATGCTTTACCACGTAAAGAATATGAAAGAATTTTTATGTGTCAAACCGCAAAGGAAATTTGGGATACTTTGTTAATCACTCATCAAGGTAATAATCAAGTCAAAGCAAATAAAATAGATCTTCTTGTTCAACAATATGAACAATTCATGATTCCGGAAGAGGAATCAATAGATAATGCTTTTGCTAAATTTAACACTATTATTACTAGTCTAAAAGCACTTGATGAAGGTTTTTCTAGCAAGAATTGTGTTAGGAAATTTCTTAGGGCATTGCATCCTAAATGGCGCGCAAAAGTCACGGCAATTGAAGAATCAAAGAATCTAACAACTCTTTCACTTGACGAACTTATTGGAAATTTAAAAGTCTATGAAGAAGTAATCAAGAAAGACTCTGAAACCGTCAAAAGCAAAAGAGAACAAAGTAGATCTATTGCCTTGAAAGCTAGAAAGGAATCTAGTGATGAAGATAGTTCAACCTCCGATAGTGAAGATGAAGAATACGCCATGGCCGTAAGAAACTTCAAGAAATTCTTCAAAAGACAAGGACGATTCGTAAGACAACCATATGAAGAAAGAAAATCATTCCAAAGAAATAAAGATGACAAAAATGGGAAAAGCGAAAGAAAATGTTTCAAGTGTGGAGATCCAAATCATCTCATCGGAGAATGTCCGAAACAATTAAAATATCAAAATCAAAAGGCGTTCGTTGGAGGATCTTGGAGTGATAGCGACGATGATGAAGAGGAGAAGACAAAGGACGAAAAATGTCTTATGGCTAAAGATTCTAATGAGGTACTTTCCGAAACCGAATACTTTAGTGATGACCAATCATCAATAGATGAAAATGACTTAGATAGTGAATATAGTAGACTATGCAAAATAGGACTAAAAGTCATGGCTAAAAATAAAACTTTAAAACATGATAAAATAAAACTAGAAAACGAAGTACTAGAGTTAAAAAATAAATTATCTAGATTAGAAAAAGGTAAGGAAGTAAATGAAGAATGTAAATTATGTCAAGATCTTAGGTTTGAAAATGAGAAGCTTAGAAAAGAAATATCTAGGCTAAATCAATTTAATGATAGTAGTCACTCACTTAAGAAAATAATAAGTTCTCAAAAACCTTCTGGAGATAAATCCGGTTTGGGATTTAATTTTACCAAAGGGTCACCTAGCGTAACCAAACAAGTAAATTTTGTAAGTGCTCAAGAAGTCGAGTCAAAAGAAAAATTAATAGAATCAAACCCAAACTCAAAACCAAAGTTTATGCTTATAAACAATACTAAAATTCCTATTGCAAGTGATGATGAGGTAAAAAGTTTTTACAAACCTTCCTTAAAACTCGGAGTCGGATTTACTAAACCATCAATAAGGTCTAAAACACCTCCTCTAAGAAGAAAGGAAAACTCTCATCCTCGTTCCAAAACACCTCAACCTAGGAGAGACCAAGGTAGACCAAATTACCCTAACACTAATCACACAATGTGGAATCATCCACACCAACCAAACTTTACTCAATGTGGAGGATGTTCACCATGCATGTGTCCCAATCAAATGCGAAACATGTTCGGAAACAATAACTTCGGACCCATGCAACGATGGGGACCAAATAGCTAAATCATCATATCTTCCGAGGTTAATCTTCTACAAGCATCCTTTGACTTTCGTCAATCAAATTGAAGAACCCATATAGGATTTCCATAAATCCTCATCCTTGAAGCTTGCTACCTTGAAGATTTTAAAGCAATTTCTCTTGAAGGCTAAGGTACGTCTCACTCTCTAATTTTGTGAATTATAGCTTGGTATATGATATACACATAATGTTAGTGATAGTTAGGAAATGTGGTAGTCACTAGAAATGTCATTTGTTGGCTTTCTAGTTCTTAAAAGAATTTGTTCCTTAGGAACCATTCTCTCACATGGATCATCCACGTATCTTCATAAATTGGAAATCTTTTATGACCACTAGTAGCAAACTCATGTAGATGAAGAAAAATGAGTTAGTGGGTAATTATTAACATGGAAGTAGGATTAATCTTACATCTTACGTCGGAAAGGCATGATATCAAAACACTATGGATGAAACAAACTCCCTACGTCTACGTCATCCGCATCACGTCTACAATAAACTACGTCTATCGAGATCATCTCAAGCGTTTACTAAAACTCATTATTCTATCATAAAATATTTACCGTCTTGGATATACTCCAAATCGTGACATTTAATTATTTCATCCGAGATAATTAACCTACTCAATTAACAAGAAGTTAATTGAAAAAGTCACTTAATCCTCGTTAATCCTTCTTTCGGCTTGACAACTTGATTATTTCATCCGAAGTAATTAAAGTTTTTTTAACGAAAAGTTAATTGAAAGTGTTAAGTATTCTTTCTCGTCTCCACTCTATCGACTACTAGATTATATAAAATAATATTACTAGTATATCCCGACGTATTTTGATATTTGTACTTCTCACAAAACTGGCCAAAAATTGATTTTTTTTCTTTCAGGTGGCGGCCCCCTTAATTGCCGTGTAAAAGGGGCGGCCCCCTTAATTATTTAAGAGGACCGCCTATCTGGAAAAATAAACACCCCCTTTCAGTCGAAATTTTATACCCAAACATCATTTTTCTTTCCCTCTTTTTCTCCTACCCACTGTGAACAAACACCATAGCCAAAAATCTTCAAAAACCAATCTTCAAATCGCCTAATTAACTAAAATTCACAAGGGGCTTTCACTAACAAGACAATCAACAACATCTATTGTAAGTTTTCCATCATTCTTTTCATTCGATTTCATCCAATTTTGCTCTTAATCAAAATTGGGTGTTCTTCATTATTTTTCATACTTCTTATTTGTGTCTAGGAATTCCATAACTATAATGATACCCGTAGTCATAGGAACACTACATTCTTGATTGGATTGAATCAAAACACTAATTGAGTCTAAAAAAAAAATTTTGGTTCAAAAATTGTATAAATATACATACATTTTTTTTAATCTTAAAACAAAGCTTATACATTGTTGATTCATGCCAAAAACATGATTGAAACAACATTACTTTGCCTATCAAAGCGTGCATTCCCAAACGTATACTTTTCGAATAAATAGAAAATGTGTTATAAAAATAAAGGAGTGTTTGGTTCGTTTCTTAGGATCAATTCTTAGAGTCGAAATGACCACCACCATAATTTCGTCACTTGTATAAACACTTAACTAAATTGTATAAGTCATAAATATATATAATTCATATATATATTGATATATTTTATGAATGATATAAAATAAAGGGGCGTTAGGTTTAACGTTTTAAAAACATGGTTTTGAGTCAAATCAAACACTACTTAACTTTTGTCAAGTCAAAAATAATTAACTTATACTTGTCAACAAAATATATACTTAACGTATAGTTTTTGACAAACTTAAAAAAATTATATTAATAAGGGAGTGTTTGGTTCATTGTCTTGATGTTAAAATATATAACTAATATATATTCTTCAACATCCTAGATTAAGTCAAGAATAAATTGAGGAACATATGGATCACTTCTTAGGAGTTTATTTTTAGAGTCGAAGTAATCTTTGTCCCACATTTGTCATTTTTCAAAATTTAATTTCATTCTCTTTATTATATTTTTTTGTGTAACATTTTATGTTGTTGATAACTTGTTTAAGTGACAAAATGCCAAAAGCCACTACCACCGATATATCCCTCACTAAATCTTACATCCCAAAAGTATCCAAAATTCCTGGCATCTCTCCTACCATTGCCCAATTCTACAAACCTATTAAAAACCGCAACATTCACGAAGGTCATGTTGTTGATCAAGCCTACTACCAATCCAACAACATCGAGCGTCTCTTTACTAACATTCGCTTCAATTGTCTCTTTGAAATCAACGAACCGATTGTTCCGAGATTTATCCTAGAATTCTATAGTTAAGTCACTGTACAAACCGATGACTATGGCTATCTTTTCATCTCTTTTATGATTCAACACGAATTCATAACTCTTACTCTCGCTCAATTCGGTCAAATCCTCAAAATACCATACAATGGTCAAGCCGTTTTCACAAACGAATGAGACCTTGCATCGCTTGAGTATTCTCAAGAAATCGAGGGACCATATTGCACCGATCTTCCTACTTTCGACGACATTCGTCGACTCCTTGAATTGGAACGCGTCGTGGTAAACCGTACCATTAAAAGTCAAACGGTTTCTCTCAATCCAAATCAAATTCTCACCAAAGAATTAAGCCCCGACATGAAGCAATGGGAAGAACTCATTCGAGAGAATATGTTCGGACTAGGTGGACATCGGGACCGTCTCCCCGCTTGTCTTGCTCACATGTTGTATTGTGTTGTTGCCGAAGAATAATACAATCTTGCTTATTTCTTCGTCAAAAGAATCGAGTGTGCTAAAGCTACTCCAACCTCAAATATTCCATATGGCATGTTCTTAACTCGTCTTTATCGACACATCATGGAAATGTATCCTCATCTTGACAATGGCATCTATGACATTGTTGAACGAGTCATGCGTCCTCTTGCTTTAAAGCAACCTCGACGTCCTCGAATGATCGTGGCAAGGCATGCCACTCCATCTCCTCTTCATCCTCTCATCATCAAGGCACGTCATTTCATCAGCACGAAGATGATGATGATGATGTCAAAACTTCTCGAGCAAGTACTCCATCTCCTACCACCTATCTTAACTCTCTCAATCCACTCGACTACCAAAACTACCAAATACCTTCCTCTTCCCAACAAACCGATGAAACTCTCTTTGCACGACAAACCACCTTGCTCAACCAAACGCAACAATTACACGAGGAGATGCGTGGAGGATTCAAGTCATTTGGAAAGGCATTAAAAAGAGTGTTTAGCAAGAAGAAGAAGAAGTAAAGACATTGGAGACAAATTAGCTTGATAGCTAAATGTAGTTTAAGACAATATTTAACTTGATTATGTGTTTGTTCTAATCTACTTTTGTGATGATTATCCGATCTATTCGGGAAGACTTGGATGTTGATTATCTTTAGATGCTTGTTTGCTTGGATGTTATGAACCCTTGGTTGTTTAGTTTAATCAACTAATTATGCTACTTTGATTTCATGTTTTGATATGTTTATTACATGCTATATGGTAAAATATGCTCATAAAACTCAATAGGGCTTGCTGCAAATAAAACACCAAAACAGAAACACTCTCACAAAAATTATGAGAAAAATCGTTTTTTCTGTGAAAAATGGGATTCAACAGAGGGCGGCCCCTTTAATTCATAACGGGTGGCCCCCTTATCTTTTAAGGGACCGTCCCCTATTTAAGGGGACCGCCCTAGTATTTCACGGGTAAAATAGTATTTTTCTTGCTTTTTGCCCTCTTTTACCTAGTATTAGCTATATTTACCCAGAATGCTCGAACACAATTTGAAATAACCTAAACCTATTCAAATTCATTCCATTTTCAAACAAATCTCTTCCAATAAATTCCCTCCAAATGCATATCACCAATTCACCATCGTTTTCATCCATCATCAACCACCATAAACCTCCATGGCCTCTACTAGAGCCTCCATTTCTACAGCCTCCAAGAGACCAAAAATCAACATCATTTCATAAAAACAATTGTTTTTGGATTTAACCCAAGATGACACAAAAACTCCATCACCCAAACTTTAAATTTCATCACCTAGTGCTCCTAATGCACCCTCCAAAACATCATCAACCAAAGACATTTCTTCATCCTCAATTGACTACATACCCAAATCACCAACCTCATCAACATCACTTTCACTAAATGGTTACTTGAACCCACCAACATCTCCTCCTCCAAGAATTTCTCCACCACCTCCAACTCAAGAAAATGCATCAATGGACATCACTCTCACCCTTTCACCAATTACCCCACTTGATGTCTAATTTGATACTCCATCACCTTCACCACCTATCATTGGGCATCCTATTCCTTAGAATTTACTTGAAGCACATGGTGATTCATGCCTTTGTTGTATCCATAACCGAACCCTCATTTTTGGGTTAAGAGATGAACTCCAATTTATGCTTTTATATATTGAACATATGCTCTCACAACCACCAATCATCATCCCACCACCTCCACCATCCTCCCCAAACTAAACATACTCTATGTTTAGTCTCTCAAATAATTGATCATCTACCATTTTGCAAGCAAGTCCTATGGAGCTTTACTAGTTATAGGACTTTTTGTAGTTTAAATCTCATGTATGTTAGCATGTTATTTTCCTTATGTATGCATGAGTGTGTTTCACACACTATTTTATTTTTAATGAATGATCATTGTTGGTTGTATGCCATATTTTTCTTCCTTGCTACATGTTAGAAATATTTGTGTTGTTCTAACTCGTTTTTATAGCCAAGAAAACCATAGCTCGATTCCTTGGTGCCCTCGAACGAGGGGGAGCACACATCAAGGGGAGCTTTTATTTCGTCGTTTTTACCTGCAATTCTCGACGATGCCTTTTTGATTTTACAAAAAGGGGGAGAAATAACATACAACTCACTAAATACTTGTTTAAAAATAATTCTACATTTAATGAGTTTAAAGTTTGTAATCATCAAAAAGGGAGAGATTGTTGATAGAAATAATGCCTAAAAACATTATTAATATTTTTCACATCCTTACGTTTTGATAATCACAAAATATAAAAACGTTCAATGTAAAATTAAACGTAAACAAGTAATTAGTAGTTAATTTTCATTTCGATAATTTAATCACTTAAAGGTATGAATAAACAAATGCTTAATGCATTTTATGATCAAAGGAAATTTTTATTCAACCTTATAATTTTATAAAATGTTGTAGACATTTTTATAAACATTACAAAACATTTTCTACAATTAAAAGAAATGTTTTATTCAAAATAAACATTTTGAAATTCAAATTTTTGAACCTAAAACGGCTAGAAATGTTCTAGAAAATTCCCCTACACAAAAGACAAACTGGGGAGCCTCTAGCCTAGGGCGGCCCCCTTAAATACACGGGCGGCCCCCTTAATTTTAAGGGGACTGCCCCCCTATTTAAGGGGACCGCCCATAGACTGACGCTCCTCTAGTTTGTCCTATAAATACTGGACTTTTCCCCACTATTTTCTCACCTTTTGCACTCATTCTTTCTGTTCTAAAACAGCCCACTCATCTCACTAAAATCCTTTGATCATTTAATCATAAAGCTTTGTTTCCAAGTGATCCAAGCTTAATTCCTCAAGTGCAAGAGAAGAATACTTCCATCATCAAGTGAAGAAGTATTACACCCAAGTGTATATTCCAATCCTATTGCATCCACATCATATCTTGTAAATCATTTGTAAATCTTGTAAAGTTGTGTAGTTGTTAGGTTTTGGTGATTGTTGTAAGTATAGTTGGATCTTGGTGATCCTTTCTAGTAGTGTTAGATAGTTGTGACATAAGTAGTGTGGTGAGGAGAAGTTGTGAAGGTGTGAAGTTGTGAAGTCGTGAAGGTGTGAAGAAGTTGTGTAGTTGTGATCAAGGTGTGAAGCTAAGTTGTGTAGTGAAGTTGTGAAGTAGTCGTGAAGTTGTGAAGTCGTGAACAAGTCGTGAAGTTGTGTTGTGATAGATTGGTTCTAGCTAAGATTAGAACTCGACATCTAGCTTAGTGTCGGAAATTGATATAAGCAACGTTGTGTACGGTTTTCTCCGCCATAAAGGAGCTTGTTGACATAGTGAAGAAAACTCTCGAGTTAGGTGCTCGGGGAGTGGAGTAGGCCGAAGAGGAGCTTCGTAACCGAACCACTATAAATCCTTGTGTTGTGGTTTGATCTTTCCAACTCTTATCTTTTATTTGCTTCTACATATTTATATTGTTCATATTATGCAAGTATTGAATTCACAAAAAGTCGAATCTAAGTTTTCATAAACAAACATAAACATTAAATTAAAAAGCGGTAAACTATTCAACCCCCCCTTCTAGTTTTCCACAAGATCCCTTGACATTGTTTATGTGTGTGTTTAAGGTGTTTTTAATCATGTTTTAGGAAAACACCAACGATCTCACCACTTAAGATCGTTCTAGCCCTAAGAACAAAGATGTCTTTGATCCCTGTTACAGTTAGGTAACACGTTCTATCATGATCAAATAGAATTGGGGCTTATGTGAATGTAAACCTTGTTAATAACATTGTCTTTATTTGAATTCCATTGCGCAACAACAACCTTTGTTATCTTTGTTATTATAGATCCTAGATGAGTTCTAAACGATCATCACAAAAGGTACTTCTATTGGTCGGGATAACTTGAGTATCTCCCATCTAATGTATGCGGATGACGTCATATTTTTTAGTGCATGGTCTTGGGTAAACGCTCACAACCTCATTAGTATGCTTCGGTGCTTCTTCCTTATCTCAAGGTTAAAGATCAATGTTCACAAAAGTAATGTTCTAGGTGTTGGTGTTACAGATGAGGAGGTCTCTCAAATAACGAACATTATTGGTTGTGGGATGGCTAAACTCCCCTTGAAATATCTTGGTGTTCTGGTTGGATGTAACATGGCCAGGTGCACTAATTGGAATGCTATAATTCAAAATTTCTCTTCCAAACTCTCCTCATAGAAAGTTTGCTTATTATCAGTAGGTGGTCGCCTCTCGCTAATTAAGTCGGTTCTTGGTAATCTCCCCACCTTTTATATGTCTATTTACATGATGTCGGTCTCTATCCGTAAGAAGCTCGAGTCGTTGTGCAATAACTTCTTCATAGGAGGTGATCTAGATGATAAAAAGATGACTTGGGTTAAATGGAATAGGTGTCTTACAAGTAAGAAGGTAGGTGGTCTCGGAATTGGCAATATCTTCGGGCTTAATATTGGGCTTTTGTTTAAGTGGATATGGAGGTTTTTAAATAATCATTCTGACCTCTGAGCTCGTGTCATTCAGTGTATTCACAGTCTCGATGGGGGCATCAATGCTACTCCTAACATCAGCCACAAACGTAGCACTTAGGGATCAATTCTGCTCTCGATTAATAGTCTCAAGCAAAAAGGTATTGACCTTAAAAAGATGACTTAGTTTAAATGGAATAGGTGTCTTGCAAGTAAGAAGGAAGATGGTCTCGGAATTGGCAATATCTTCGGGCTTAATATTGGGCTTTTGTTTAAGTGGATATGGATGTTTTTAAATTCATGTTCATTCATTTTGTTTAAGACTTTTGTTCATGTTCATTCAGGCACATGCTCCTAAACATGGATCTACTGAATAGCAATCAGTGAGAAAGAAGAGAAATTTCAAGAGAGAGATTGGATCCATGGCTGCTTTTAAAGTACTCGAGACACAGTTTCAGATGTTCATCAAGTCATGGATTTATTTGGATGATGAATATGTTGTAATGACACGCAATTACTTTCTACAATACACTCAACTCGAGATTCCAAAATTCTGTGATACACTGATCCAAACTATGGCAAATCTATTTAAGAAGTCAATTGACTGAAAGTGTCACATCATAAAAGTGCGTATGACTGCAGAGTGAATGAAAGACGTCATTACAGGACAATAGAGGTAAAGGTTGGTACGAGTAAGCATTGGATGATAGTTTGCGTTGACAAAAAAGCAATGGGTATAATCAGGAGAGCAGGTTACAAGCAGCAGTTTACAAGGAATGTTGACATGATGATGATGCAGATATCAGGCCCATATAAGATGAAGAGCTAATGGCTGAGGTACAAACGACTGATGAAATCAATGTCTTTGCTACAAGACAACAGCATACTGAGCAACCTGAATTCAATAATGAAGGAAAGGCTGACCATTGGTGAATACAAGATCATGACACATGGGGGGTGTTTGTCCTTTTGTGCTAAATTAACTGATTAACCAGATAACTGATCAATTTAATCAATACCTGCGAATCTTTTATATTTGTGTCTCAAATAGACTGTTGCCCAATTTCAAAAAGTTTTTTTAAGAATGAAAGCACATTGTGTTAATCTTGAACTTAAATATCAAAATCAAGCTTTAAAAGAAGGGCAACATGGTCAATTTTCGAAAGTAAAAAGTAATGAAGCCAAGGTTAAACATGACATAGATGTAATTGAAACAATAAACATCGAATTGGAACATAAAATGGCTAAATTACTTAAGGAAAATGAGACTTTGAAAAGGCATTACAAAGAACTGTCTGATTCTATCAAGACAACGAGAGCTAAGACCATAGAACACACAACTTCTTTGATTGCAAAAAATGCTGAGTTCAAAGCTCAACTTCAGGAAAAAGGATTTGCAATTGCAGCATTAAAAAATGAGTTAAGAAAATTAACAGGAAATAGTGTGAATACTAAGTTTGCAAAATCATCAATCTTAGGGAAACCGGTTTTACAACCACATAGAAACCAATCAGTTGTTAGACAACCGACTGCGTTTAAGTCTGAGCGACCTAGAATTTCAAAACCACGGTTTGCCTCCCAAGTTGATGTGAACAACGATTTGCCAAAACCAGTCACTACACATTATTTGCCTAAGGGGAAAGAATCTGCTTGTGCAAAACCTCATCACATGATTGCACCTGGCTCATCTAGGTATAGCTCAAATGACATGGTTCATAATCACTACCTAGAGGAAGCTAAGAAACAGACACAGGAAATAGGCAGGAATTCCAAAACTAGTGTGATGCCTTCTGCTAGATCACAAAGCACAACGAATGGTAGCAAACCAAAACCTAGGATCAATAACCAAAAGTCTAGGAATTGGCCTGCATCTAAGAGTAGTTGCGTCACGACAAAGACTGTGCCCATAGCAGAACACTCTAGGAATTCTAGAAATTTTTTTGACTCCAAACATTTTGTTTGCTCGACATGTCAGAAATGTGTTCATAGGTTTTCAATCAAAAAGACTACCACTATGCATGAGAAAACAACAAGTCCTAGATCTTGTCTTAGGTGGCAACCAACGGGTAGAATTCTCAAGACTGTTTGTCTTAGATGGGTTCCAACAGGAAAGACATTCACCTCTAGCACAACAAAGTTTAAAGTGAACCCCCAAATGGTTCAAATGCAGATATCCCTAACCAATGTGAAAGCGAACAAGCTCTTAATGTCAGTGCAGGTACTCTCTTAAGTACAGGTACATCGTTCAATCCTACAGAGGAAGGACTCAGAGTTTGGTTGCGAAAAAGAAAGATATCTCAGAAAACAGGGCTTCAAGGAATTTTGATCTGATGATCACATAATGACGTTTGAACACAGCAATTCAAGCCTCGGTCGTCAATGTCAAATGGAGTCTGTTGAAAATAACACTTCAGGCCCCGTTCCTCAACTGTTCAAAGACGTTTTGATCGCAGCAGATCAAGCCTCGGTCTTCATGGCAATGACGTCTGTTCACATCAGTTCAGGCCTCGTTCTTCATCAAATACTTCTTATCATAACCGTCAGAACTCGGAATTCCGACCACAGCAATGAAACCGTCAAGTTCAAAGTTGGTTCCAAAAGTCTGTTCCTCTAGCAATCAAGACAGCTCAAACACGACAAGAGTTGAATTACTAATCCACCATCTTATAGCAATGCTGAGTACAACAGGGATTTTAAATAAATACAAAAATTAGAAAAAACAGAAAATTTTCCAAAAAGATTCCTTCTCGACATGTCACTTGGATCGATAACTTTACGTGCTTAGAAATGTCATTAACATTGCCACGGTGTGTAAATGAAGTCGAGCGAAGTTGCAATAGTTTCAAAACATGTCATATCTAATATTTCTAAATGGCTTATGAGCAAATATCATACATACCCGACTTAAAAGTAAAGGAAGATTTATACTTATTCCTCATACAACGAGAAAATTAACGATTCTAAGATAGGATTATGATAATGGAACATATTCTAAAAACCCATATTTTGTTTTCTTTTCTATAAGTGATCGTAAGTGACTTATAATATAAAGATGATTATTATTCAAACGATAATTAATCTCATTATTCTATCCAATTACAAATGTTCGAAATATGATCATGAAGTTGAGATTAGAATTTATCTAAATAACAGAAATATCGATAAAATGACCATAGATATTTTCCCGAAGTCAAATTTATTAAACTAATCTTTATTTATTACATGAAATTATGAAATCGACATAAGACGAAAAGAATAATCAATAATTGCAATTCACACTTGTATTGATGATGCTTTGTTACGTCTAAATGTTCATAATGCTTGTGTTATTATCAATGGTCAAAAATATGTTAAAAGCTAACACAATCCTAGTAGGATTGACATCATTGAAATTCCATCGTGAAATTCACGACAGCTTCCACGTTATGCTCAAAACTTGGACGTCAAATCCGAAAGTTTGAACATGAACCCTTATAACATATATAAGCTTTCTTCCATTACTAAAAAGTTAACACCATCGCCCAAATAACAAGAAATCATGTTCTGTCTGTTTTAGACAACTTTGCGACCTACGGATCCTCTATATGGAGATCCGCCTTTGATTTAGGTAGATCTATCCGTGATCATCAAATTTAAATATATTCCTTTTGTCATTTTGTACTTGTCTAAGGTATAACAAGCATGTAACTAACCTTTAGTACATCACAATTTTTATAATTGAATATTCACACAATCTATTGAGGTAAATAACCTTAATAAGAATACTTTCAAAGAGATATGCAAAGGTATTCTTAGAACACTTTAATGTATCACATTCTACCTTGGTCACACCTATAATACTCTCTAAGTCCTAGAAGACTCAATCTCGTTTAAACTCACGACATATTGCTTGCTCTCTTATTTAACCCTAGGATTGTACGCGTCATGATTAGGATTATAAGAACCGGAATTAAAACATATTAGTTGAGTCATATTAGGCCAAGTATTAGTATACAATTCAAATTTCATCTTTGCTACACTTCATTAGGAAAATGCGGGAATTCTATTTTATTCAAAAATAAGAATGACTATTGGAGAATCTATTGCACTAGAAATTCAATTTAACCTAACAGTTGAATTGATTCTGGGAAGGAAGTTGGGTTCATGGTATAACCCGTAAAAGATGGTCATGTTTAGCCTAAATTGAGCACCACTAGTGAGTGTCTCATATTCATTCTCTAACTTGATTAAATGGCTCTTTCTAAATATGTCTGATGTTAGTCTACATTGATGAAGTTTGTATTTCATTAGGATTGCTCATTAGACAAGTAGTAATTAGGATTCTCTTTAGTCGACCTAGACTACTTGCACATCCCATACGTATTTTTGTGATTTCAGAATGCTAACTTATTCTCGTGAAATATGATTATATTATCTTTATGCTAGTTTGATAATCAATTATTACTTGCTTAATTGTTGAATGCATAATTATTTAGATGGCTTTGTTTTTGGTTAGCAATCTCGGTTTAATATCTATAAGTTTATATTTATGATACGTGCTATTAAATGCTAAATTTTAACATATTTTGTATGATATATATGTGTGTGACGTAATCATTGTTTTATGTGAACTTTTATATGATCTACGTGTTTCTCTTGTGCACCCACACTATATCATTAGGTCCACATGTCTAGATAAACATATAGACATCACATAATATCATACATTAATATCTTTGATTATTATGATTAATATGTTTAAGTGACTTAGTGGTTCATTACATGATCTTTTGGGTATTTATAATGTTAACCACCTCGTGCCACTAAGATTTATCGAGTACACATACATAATCGTTAATCCCTAAGGGTCTGTATCTCATTAGGAGTGCACACTAAGCAAGTGGAAATTAGGTTTTTCCTTAGTCAATCTAGACAACCTACAACTCACATATGGGCTTTGATGTTTCATGATGATACTTGATTCGATGTAATGCAATTATATGCCTTTATAATTATCTATATGCTTAAGGTTTATATGCTTAGCTATTGAATGTATGTCTATTATAAATTCGTTTTTCCTTTTCTAGTAATTTAGATAAAATATCTCTTAGTTTATCTAAATGAAACATGATGCTAAATTCTAACATGTTTTACATGACAATTTAAAACTATCATGTTTTAAATGTGTCATTTTACATGACTTATGTGTTAATTGTGTACCTACACTATGTTTGATGTATAACGATTAACTTATAGATATCATATAGTCTTACATATCAATCTCGTTGATTATTATGTTGATACATGATCAGATAAACTTGCATCCTTAAATCCTATATGTCCTATGCACCTAGGTATATATTTCCTCACTAGAATATTTTTCCTCGCGTTCGCGTCACAAATCTAAGGATTTTAGTTTAGATCACTTTGATCATTATCTTATTTATTTACTTGATTATTTTCTTCATAAAATACGTTTTTCCGTCCCTCGTCGTTAATGGTCAAATACTCAAAACTCCTCATAGTAACTCGTTCCCACTCCTTTGTTACTATATCAACCGTCTAATATCTTTAGGGATCCGATCCTTAACCATAAACGGTTATATCACTCATTTTTCATACCTAACTAATTACACAAAAACCTAAATCACACCTCTACCACTATATAGATGGCTAATATCTTCTCTCCACCATTTCCGCTACCACCTTTAAGATAACCTCATACCTCATCATATGATTGTTCTATGAACATTAGCAATGCTTGAGAAGAGCTACGTAACTTCACGGTTGAAGATCGTCGTATGCTAACCATCATCCCTCTTGACATTGTCAAGCTCATCGGTTCCGTCACCTTTTGTTTTCTTCTTTATTTATTTTTATTATTCGACGCGTTATGTCCGGATGAGCACGAATTAAGTGAGAGGGAAAACACACTCGTTCACATATAGTCTTTCACCAAATATTCTTAAGAACTCACAAATGTGATTCTTACTCCCTAGAAACCGATTCAAACAAATCTTTACCCTACAGACTCATTTCTTTTTCAATCACACATGCACACCTCGTTCACACAAACCAAATTGGTAACCAAGATCGTAACCTGGCTCTCTTCCTAACTTCACTATTAGGACCAATACCTCCTCAAACAAGAGCACCTTACTCGTTTCTTTTTCAACAACACAAGTACACTTCATTCACACAAACCGAATTGGTTCTAGTCTCCTACCCTAACATCACTATCTAGCATTAATATCTCTTCTTGATAAGAGCACATCAATCTTTAAATATTAGCCTCGTTACTAGAACCTTCAACCCTTAGGTCAACCTTACAAGAACGTCGTCTACCATACACTCAAACCTTACAACTACAATCTACTCTTTATAGTAATAGATAGTTTGCGAGCCATCAATACATCAACCCAAAACCTTGCAAGTATACTTCACTCTTGGTTGTGAAAGAACCTTTGACCCGTATGTCGATCATACACAAACCCTATAACTAGACTTTACTCTTAATAGTGGTGATTAGATTTACATACCCAAACCTCGCAAGAAACACTTCAACCTTACACTCAAACCTAACAACTATACTTTACTCTTGATAGTAATAGTTAGTTCAACAATCTTTAATCCTCATAAACATTATACTCAAAACGTATCCCTACACAATCTTGACATCAAGATCACGTCACCAAATTTATGATCTTCACCACCAAATATTGATCCTCACTTTTAAACTTCCATACCAAAGAAATTATCTCCTCAAGAATATTCCACACTTGTCTAATAACTATTACAAGTGATCCTTTTATTTTTACCACAATTGAGTCTTTTTCTTTGTTTCCACTTACTAGCAAGTGAAGAACATAAAGAAGATATTCAATCTTCAAGTGTTATTGAGTCACCACATTATCGTGTCTTTCATTTTTCTTTCACTATGAAAGAACTACCACCTCGTCTCACATATCCACCTTTGTTCGTCAACATTGATAACCAATCACATGCAACCCAATCACTAGGATCACGTGCAACCTAATCACTCATGTCATCGTTAGTGCAAATCATATATTATTCTAAACCGTCTTTGCCAACCTTAGCACAAGCGTGAGTCTTTTTGGCAAAATTCTAATGATTCACCCTTTTAGCATTGTTCCAAACAAGTTTTATATTTTGAAACTGTTTTTGATTCACCTTTTTACAATCTACCTGCAAGTGATCAAAACTTCTACATACATAACAAGCTTTTTTAAACATCTCAAAATTACTTCCTAGTCGCTAAGACATCATATTATTCCAGTTTCTTTGATTGGCTCTAGGAGTATGAATGTTTTGCCTATTTTGCTCAACATGATTGACAGTTTTCCTAGCAGTCTTTTCTTGCTGTTTAGGTTTGACAAACTCTATCTTAGCAAAACTAGGCTTAAATGTTTTCTTTTCAATCTTAGCCTAAGGCACATCATCTTCCTCACTATCTGACACCTAATCCTCAATAATTGGAGCACTATTATTCTTCCTAACTACTTTAGGCTTTGATTCACTAGCCTTAGCTTCACTATTCTCAACTACAGGCTTAATAACTATAGGCTCACTTGTAAACTCTTCTAAACCAGAGAATGACAGATCAGGTTTTGAAGGCATAAAGTTTCCTGTATAGGGAGTTGGAACAACATTATATCATAAACCTATTTTGTACTTATCAACTATCTGACAGTCTATTAGTTTGCTTAAGTTTTTAGATGAATTCTCAAAGTTTTCTATTGTTAGCTGAATTTCATTTTTTAATTTTGAGCCAGTTCCAACTTCCTTTTAAGCTCTATAATGGCTGCTTCTCTTAAATGAATCTCACATTTTAAGACCATGATATCTTCCTCATAAATAGACTCATATTTCTTATAGACTAGAAGTCTTGCTTCTACAAACTCTAAACATGTTTTATAAGCAATAGCATTTAACTTAGATGTCCTTAAGTATTTTAACAATTATTCATTTTGTTCTTTAAGAATGTTAACATTTTCCAAACAAGATGATGAACAGTTTGAATCAGTAGATACCTCAGATTTAGAACTTGTAGAAGAGTAAGCCATGAGTGCAAAGTTAGTTGGACCTTCTTCTGATTGATCACTCTAATCATAACTAGAACCATCACAAGACACCAAAGCATTAGAAGTAGTTGTCTCCACTGGCACAACCCTTATTGTGTTCTCCATATTCCTGTTTTCTTGGTTCCTTGGAGCCCTACACTCCCTTTCAAAGTATCCCCTTTTATGGCAATTGTAACACTCCACCTTGGACTTATCAAACCCAATGGTCTCATTACCATTAACAACAAGCTTTCTTCCAGTGTTCTTCAAGAATCTCCTTGCCTTCATTGTTAGCATAGCCATCTGCCACCTTAAGTCCATCTCTTCTAAATCATCATGATGAATTTGTTGTAAGTCCTCATTGTCAAGTTGTGGACTATTTGGTTGACTTGCAAAGAAAGTACAAATAACAG
>BQNB010069974.1:0-33301 GCA_026074375.1 Tanacetum coccineum
AAGTCAGTTTTCATTTTGAAATTAGGATACTCTAAATAAGCTCCAAAATAAAAATAAAAAGCTGATATTTGTAGTATCTCAGGTCTAGTATTGCTAGAAATAGCTAGATTTCTTTTAAAAATCCATTTAGCTACTTAAAAATAAGCCTAAAGTTAGCAGTTTGTTAAGAATTCATCAATATAGTGCTTATTCTGATTTTTGCCTTTACTAGCTTATTTCATGGATTAAGCTAGCATTTTTCTTGTTGATTCTTGTTAAGCAAGTGATTTTAAGCTCTTTTCAGTTTTACAACTTTTTCTGAAATTGCTTTTATAATAAGCTAGGGTCTGTTTTGTAATTTTCTTAAAGAGTAGGGTTGTCTGTTTGTTCTTTAGTGTAAAATCTAGAAATTTTACCAGCCACCCTTTACTTTCATTTGTCCAGTATCAGTCCCTGTCTTTTCTATTTTCTTTTATTTTTCATTTTATTAATATTAGTTTTATAAAAATTAGGGTTTAGTTTTAATAATTGCAATTAAACTTTGTAGATTTTATAAAAATTAGGGCTTTTTGTTCCAATATTTTTCTGCTCTTGTTTTTAATATAAAAATCATTTTTCCATATTTTTCCCATTTATTTTAGAATTTTTAGAAATTAAAAAGAGTTAAAAATCTTAGAAAATTCATTATAAATAGAAAAATTGTTGGAAAAATATAATTCTTTTTGGTAAAATTTTCTTTTTAAATTTGTGATTTTTAGGTATTAAATTTGTTAAAAATAGTGCCTTAGATTTTAAATTTCAGTTTTAACTCACGTTTTTAATTCACGTTTGTTAAATTTTTCGTATTAGTTAAACGTTTTTAATTCTTTAATTGCTCTTAGTTTAATTGTGCTATTATATTCGTAGTGTAATTCAACATTCAAAATCCTTTATCCATTCTTGACTCGAATCCGAATTATTCCCGAATTTCAATTCACGACTTCGTTGGGATACGACCCGAGAAGAAAATACTTCCCGGTTAAAAATATACGTATTGTGTTTTCTTAAGTGAGATTTTATCCTTTTAATCTCTCTTGTTTGAGAAGTAATTAGAGAGAATTGTCACGGGATTTATACTATACATATATAAATTTGACACTATCAAATTTTGGCGCCGCTGCCGGGGATCTCGTGAACGATTTTTTGAGAATATTCGTTGAAGTAGAGTTTTGAAGACCCTTCCTTCTTGGAAGTTACTTTGCTATTTTTGTATAAAAATATAAAACATTCATTAATTCGATTCCTATCGAATTAGTAAAAAAAATAATAATAAAAATAATAAATAATAATACACACTAAACAAATTTGGATACTAGTATATCCAATCTAACCCATTCCAATAAACAACAAAACAAATCGTGAGTTACTTGCGAGGTACGACGACCTTCAAGTTTTATAACAAACTAATAAGTGAGTATAAGGAAAGAGAATAGCTACTTGCTAAGACGACATTGCGGCTGCGCTAAGCTTTCCGCTCACCATGTGCGAATCTTGGAGACTTATCGAGAAGCTTTTTAATTAAACGTTACCAAAAATATTTTTAAATTTTTGTTTTCACTTCCTAAAATCTTCTTAATCTCCTTATCCCTCTTAATCGATCAAATTTTTTCTTTTTCTTTTTTCCCTAGTGCCATGCGCACTAGCTTCTACCTTGGAATATAACAATTCCGAGAAGACGTAATGTCGACGTTCTCGCACCAACAAGAGGGAATGGGGCTGCGTTATCGGTTGGGTGGGCAAGGTAAAGCGTGGTGTGTGGGCAATTACCTCATTCCGATTCAAATGGCCGATGACCGACCTATGGCCGAGCAACTTCAAGCTCCCACCGGGGGGTTTGAAAGTGCTATAGTTGTACCACACATCAATGCTCAAAATTTTGAACTAAAATCCTCTCTCATTAATCTTGTTCAAAATCGAATTTTTCGAGGAGGTAATGATGAGGAGCCTCATGCTCACATTCGTCATTTTGAGAGCATAACTAATAATCAAAGGTACCCGGATGTACCTAACACCACCATCAAACTTCTTCTCTTTCCATTTTCTCTTGATGGGGTTGCCAAAACGTGGCTTGACAAAGAACCCCCGAATTCTATTCTTACATGGGATGACTTAGTGTCTAAGTTCATCAATTTCTTCTTTCCACCTTCTAAGACCACCAATCTTCGGAACGAAATTACGAATTTTCGTCAAATTGCTCAAGAATCTTTCTCCGAAGCTTGGGAGCGTTTCAAGGAACTTCTAAGGAAGTGTCCTCATCACGGATTTTCGCTCATGCACCAATTAGACACATTCTATAATTCGTTGAGCTACAATGATCAAGATTCTCTTAATTCCGCTGCCGGTGGCAATTTTCTCTACAAAAGTCCAACCGAAGGGCTACAAATCATAGAGAATAAAGCCAAAGTTAGATGTTCACGGAACGCCGTGATGCGAGTGAGTACGAATGCTCCTCCATCTTCTTCTACTTCTTCATCATCTAACTTCGAATTCCAACAAATGGCAGCGGCATTAGAGGATAAGATGACTTTGACTTTTAGGAATGAAATGAATGAGATGAAAAATATGATGAAAGCTCTTGTGCCTACTCCTGTTTCGATTAAAGCGGTGGAGGAAAGATGTACTACTTGTGGTAGTAATCATAGTTATAATGTGTGCCCAATGACTAGAGGAGGTTATGAGTACCCGGTTTATCATGATAATTTCCAACAATTTCAACAAACCGCTTCGGTTGGTGGTTTTGTTCAAGGGAATTCCGGGTACCCTCCTTCTAGTGTGGCTTCTTACACAAGACCACCGGGCTTTACTCAACCCAATCCCCAAGCTTCTAGACCTAACCAAGGATACAATGGGAACCAAGGGTATAATGGGACTAGGAATGTGAACCAAACCAATCAAGTTAACCATGGAGCTAACTTGGGGCTTAACCAACAAGCTCAAGCTTATCAAGCCCCGAGTACACAAGTTCCGGTGACTTATGCTAGATTTGAGGCTTACACAAAAGCAAATGATGTTACTTTGAATAATTTGCAAAAGAATTTGAATGATTTCAAAAGGGAACAACAAGATTTTCAAAATGAGCAAAGGAATTTTCAAAATATGATGCTTAACATGTTTCAAAAGCAAATGGGAAATAACAATGCATCGGGTTCAGGAACTTTACCAAGTAATACTATTCCTAATCCTAGAAATGAAGTCAAGGCTATCACCACTAGGAGTGGTTTAGCCTATGATGGACCATTACCTCCTATGCCTCCTCCTTATGTCAATCCGGACAATGAGGATGGTAAGGAAACTGAGGTGACAAAGGACCAAGTGCAACCCACAAGTTCACAAAGTACCGCAAGAGTCCAACCTCCGGTAGTTCAAAACAAGGAAAAGGTCCAAAATAAGGAAAAAGAACCCATTGTTGAGCCTAGAGTTGTTAATGAACCTTTCAAGACTAAGACAAATTTGCCTTACCCTTCAAGAGTTGAAAAGGACAAGAATCGTGAAAGAGATGATATCTTAGCTTCAAAGTTCATAGAAATCTTCCGTGATCTTCACTTTGAGCTTAGCTTTGCGGATGCTCTTGTCCACATGCCCAAATTTGCCTTAATGATCAAAAAGTTGTTAAGTAACAAGGACAAATTGATTGAGATAACAAAGACACCAATGAATGCTAATTGCTCCGCGGTCATTCTCAAAAAGCTTCCCGAAAAGCTTGGTGACCCAGGACGATTTCTCATTCCTTGTGATTTTGGGGAGTTTGATAATCACTTGGCACTAGCGGATCTAGGTGCAAGTATCAATCTCATGCCCTTGTCTATTTGGAAAAAACTTGGACTTCCCGACCTTACAAGTACTAGAATGGTTCTAGAATTAGCCGACCGAACAATTTCTAAACCCCTCGGGATAGCCGAAAATGTGTTCGTTAAGGTCGGAAAATTCTATTTCCCGGTCGATTTTGTGATATTAGACTTTGTTGCGGACCCCCGTGTTCCTTTGATTTTAGGAAGGCCATTTTTGAGCACAGCTCATGCCTTGATTGATGTTTATGAGGGGGAGATCATTTTAAGACATGATGATCAATCTTTGATACTTAAGTGTGGTGATACTCCCACAATTTCTTATGATAATTTTGAATCCGTGAAACGAATTGACCTTATTGATGCAACTTGTGCGGAGTATGCTCCAAAAGTCTTAGACTTTACCGAGAGTGGTGATTCCACTTCTATCATTTGATCCCTCCACCTGTCACATTCCTTTTGCAGGAAGTAAAAATGCATCTCTTGAGAAAGAAAAGAAAATTTTTAGAACATGATGAATCTTTAAACAAGGATTTGAATGAATATTTTAATGATGATGAGGTGATGTAATTTACTTAGAATCAATGCTTGAAATTTTTTTTTTTTTAACAAAAACAATGATGATCCTTATTTCACAACTATATATCCTCCTAAGTTCAAAAAGCAAATCAATAATGTTGAATCGGTCAAAACATAATAGAGGAACCACCCGCCCTGAACACAAAATTTGCCTTCCTCATCTTGAATAACGCTTTTTCTTGAAAAGAATAATAAACTACCTGTCATAATTTCAAAAAGAAATTAAAAGATGATAAGAAGTAAAACATACTGCGGTTCTTGAAGGGCTACTAAAGTGCTTATAGCTTGAAAATCTTCGACATTAAAGGTATTGACCCAAAGTTTTGTACACACACAATTTTTATTGGAGATGAATTACAAACCAGTGTTCAAAATGCAAAAAAGGGTCAACCCTAACAAATACATGCGGTGATTAAAAAGGAGGTCATCAAGCTTCTAGATGCCGCTTGAATACCCCATATCGGATATCCAGTGTGAGTCCGGTTCATTGCGGTTCCAACAAGGAGGAATGACCGAGGTACAGAATGATGACAATGAACTTCTTTCCAACCCGACTTGTGACCTCCGTTTGGAGAGTTATTGCATTGATATCGGAACTTGAATGATAGCCACAAGGAAAGACCAATTTCCCTTACCTTTAAGTGACCAAAAGTCTTGAGAAGGTTAGCGGGAAATGAGTTCTATGTTTCTTAACGGATTTTCTCGGGTACTTTTTCAAAATTCCGATAGAACCCCCAATACCATGAACAAGACCACTTTATACTGCCCATTAATGGAACCTTTGCCTACAAAAGAATGGCCTTTTTGGCCTTTGTTAATGCACCAGGGACCTTTCAAGGATGCATGACGGCCCCATATTCCATGACATGATAGAAAGAACCATGGAGGTTTTATTAATGATGACTAAACGTTCTATGTGGATAATTTTTTCCAAGTGCCTGATAATCTAGTGATAAAATGCTTAATATCATGTAAAGCACCAAATCTTGTGGCTTACTTGATAAAAAATGCCATTTTCTGGAAAAAGTAAGGGTAAACGATTTAGGGGCAAAAAATATACTAAAAGTGGATTAAGAGTTTATAAGGCACAAGTAGAAGTGATAGCTCACATTCCCTACCCTACCTACGGTAAAAGTAGTTCGAAGTATTTTTTAGGTCCTGCGGGTTTTTATCGAATGTATATTCAAGATTTCTCACAAATATAGCAAGACCCAAGACTCATTCTTTTGGAAAAAGAAACACCTTTTGTCTTTTCGTATGAGTGTAAACAAGCTTTTAATGATCTAGGAATAACTAATTGAATCACCAATAACTTGTTGTTCTAATTAGGAATAAGATTTTGAGATCAAGTTTTGATGCCAGTGACTTTGCACCTTGGAGCAGTTCTAGGAATAAAGAAAGGTGATAAACATTTTCATCCCTATTCACTATTGGCGAGTAAAACTATGACAGGGCTCAAACTTCATTACAACAACAACTGAAAAGGAAATGCTAGCAAGTAGTATAGCTTGGAGAGAGTTTTCGAACCCTATCTAGTCTTATCGAGGACCATAGTGTTTACGGATCATTCGGCTATTAAGTACCTAATGGCTAAGCAAGATGCTAAGTCAGGTATTTAGGTGATTCTCTACTCCAGGATTTAAACTGAAGAAAGGGACAAAAAAGGAGCTGAGAATGTAGCCGCCGATCACCTTTCTAGACTAGAAAACCCTCACAAGAATGAACTTGAAAGGCAGAACATAACTGAGTCTTTTCCTTTAGAGTCTCTAGGGAGATTTGAAGAGGTCAACGAGATTAATGTGAATGATAATGTGCTTAATGAGAATGAAAATGTTGTTGAAAATGTTGTGCTTAATAATGTGAATGTGCTTAGTGATAATACCACGCCATGGTTCGCCGACTTAGCGAACTACCATGCGGGTAATTTTGTTAAAAAAGGAATGAGTTCACAACAAAAGAGAAAAATTTTCAAAGATGCTAAACACTACTATTGGGATGACCCATACTTGTTTAAGATTTGTGCGGACCAAGTCATTAGACGATGTGTTTTTGGCAAAGAGGCTAATGAGATTCTCATGGCTTGTCACAATGGACCTACGGGAGGCCATCATAGTGCCAATTACACCGCTCGTAAAGTCTTTGACTCTGGATTCTTTTGGCCCACCATCTATAAAGATGCTATCAACTTGGTAAAACATTGCGATGCTTGTCAAAGACAAGGCAAAATCTCTCAAAGAGATGAGATGCCTCAAAACGCAATACAAGTTTGTGAGATCTTTGATTTGTGGGGGATTGATTTCATGGGTCCATTTCCATCTAGTAAGGGTAACAAGTACATCTTAGTTGCTGTGGATTATTTGTCCAAGTGGGTGGAAGCTAAGGCTTTACCTACTAATGATGCTCGTGTTGTTTGTAAGTTTTTAAAGAGTCTTTTTGCTAGATTTGGAACCCCTCGAGCTATAATAAGTGACAGAGGCAACGCATTTTGAATGACCTAATTTTCACAAGTCATGGCAAAAAGTATGGTGTGACCCCATCGGTACTTTCGACTCTTACGCACCCTCAAACAAGTGGTCGAAGTTGAGATTCAAATAGGGGAATTAAAATGAATATGAAAGAACATAGGTGAGAATAGAGCGTCTGGATGATTAAGCTTGACGATGCTCTATGGCTTTCCCGAACCGCCTACAAAACAACCTATTAGGCTGTACTCCTATATGTTGGTATTACCGGAAAGCTTGCCATCTCCCGTAATTGAAGATGGAACATAAAGCATTTTTTGGGCCCTTAAGCAAACTAATCTAGATCTTAATCTTGCGGGTAAAACTAGAAGGTCACAAATCAATGAGCTTAATGAATTAAGAGATGAAGCTTATGAGAATTCTTTGCTTTATAAGGAGAAAACGAAAAGGTTACATGATTAAAAAATTAAAAAGCAACCTGAGTTCTTTTAATGTTGGGGGGATCAAGTCCATCCTTTTTTAATTCTAGGCTAAAGATTTTATCGGGTGAACTTAAATCTTCGATGGTCGGGCCCATATACGTTAGCCAATGGTTTCCCATATGGAACAAATGAACCTTCTCAAAAAGATGGTTAAAATTTTAAAGTCAATGGTCATAGGGTCAAACACTATTTTGGGGAAGATGTCCCTAAATTGATTGTCCCAGATGTTAAGACCGACCCACCATGATGACCTAGTTTGGGGAAAGAGTCAAGCGAAGGGGACTCTATAATAAATAAGCGCTTCGTGGGAGGCACCCCATGCTTATCCTTTTTATCTTCTTTTTATTTTCTCATTTAACATCCCCAAGGACAAATCAATTGCCGGGGTCGAATATAGCTTGTAGCTTGGTTAACAAAAACGAAAGCCTTTTTAAAGATGTTTTTGAGACTAACAATGTAAAAGATGAGAAGGAAGCTTGTACTTTTCATTTCGTTCTAGTATGGTTTGTTTGTGCTATTGTCTAGGTTTCCGGAATTTTTGGAAGACTCATGTTATCAAATTTGTGGAAGGACAAAAGAATGCCCCACAATTTCCATTGATGGTCTCCAATCTTCTCATTCATAAAGTGGTGAAATCTCTTAATCCTGTGTCTTATCGAACTAACATCTATTCTTTTTGGCATGTCCCATAAATTTTGTTAAAAGGATTCCTTTGACCCCTAATTTTAACTTGAGGACAAATTTCATTTTGTTTGGGGAAGGATATCTTCGCATATTACATTGCAATACTTCACCACGCAAATTTGTTGAATCCATTTTTGAATTACCTTTTTGTGGAAAAAGTGGAAAATTTTAAATTTTTTTGCTTACAAAGAAGTCTCATAGAAGCTTAGTTTTGGAGGGAAAAACACCACTTTTTTGTGTAATTACCGTTGTGAGAAATAGGAGTTAATTTAAACTTGACCGGTGAAAAAGCCCTAGCAAGTTTTCTTTAACCTACCTTTTTAAGGCCAATCTTTCACAAATCCATTGCTTTTTGGATTTAAAAATGTGAAGAACAAGAGATGTAATTAGTTAAATATAAGTGCAGCATTCTTGCTTAAGCAAGGTTAATTTGGAAATCCTAAAGCTTAATAATTAACAAATTTGTGTCTTTTACTCCCACAGACTTTAAGTAGCCTTAACACATTTAAATCATACGTGCTCTTTTAATTTAACTACGTCAATTCAATTTCGTTTAGAAAAAGTCTACATTTTGAAAAAAGAATCGTTTAATATGTAAGTAAGATTTTTTGGTTTCAAATTTTATAAGTTGATTTCCTAAAGTGAAATTTTTCCATTCATCAAAAAATTATAATATATAAAAAGAATGCCAATGAAGCAATTTTTAATGCAAAAGCATTATTTTTTCGTCCAATGAAGCATTGCAAAAATAGAATAATAAAAAGTAAGTAAGGGGGCATATTTAGTTTTTAATAATTCGTTGCGTATCCATGTTGAGATTGAGACTCGGATGGGGTCCGCAACTAAGGATTAAAACTATATACGTGGCATCAAGGTTCTAAGGCATTCATTCACTATGGAGACGCGCGCCTAGGTGATGATTTGCAACTAAGGACTTTGATTCTAGCTTTGGAGTAGGAAAAAGGTGTTGTCGCGATAACCCACAAAACTTAGCAGCGGAGTGGGGGTTCGAACTAAGAACACCGTGTTGTTGATACGATATCCTACTTGGAGAAAGGCCTACGTAGGGTTCGAACTAATAACAAACATTCCGTATTGCAAAAAAATAAAATTAAAGTATATGGAAAAATAAAAATAAAAGGTTAAAAATTTCATAATCATATAAATCAATTTTCTCAGAGTTTTGTTTCCACCTCCGAATCTCTTTTATTTAGCATTGAGGGAGGTCGAAGGTTTATCTTATGTTATAAAAACATTTGAAGTCTCAACAAACAAGGTGAATGCTAATGTAAAGCATAGCATAGATTTCAACTATGAGGATAAATTAAAATCTATGGTTGAGTTAAAAAAGAGTGCAGCACACAACTTAACAATTAATTTATTTCCTCTGAGAGTGAAAGTTCACAAGTTATGAGTATAAGAATTAAATCATTTGGTATTATATGACAATGATCTTGTTTAATAGCTCTTGTTTTCTAGAGGAAAAAATCAGGGAAAACGTAATGTTTTCTCTTTTGTGCGCTATAATCGGGAGTACCTAATTTCAATGACACTAAAGTGCAAAATTGCAATGTATTAACCATAAAAGTGTTTTCCCATGAGATTGAAATGTTAGAAAAAAAGCTTAGTTGTTTAGAAAAGGGTGATTCATAAAAGGTGACAACAAGGGCATTTGGAAACATTGTTAGTTTACCAAAGTGTACACCTTGATAACATTGCGTGCGTACACAGGCAATCCCTTTAGTTTGGGAATATTGAAAATGCTAAATGTATATCTTACAAACCCGGGAATTTGCCAAATAAAAGCCAAGAAAATGCCAAAAAGGATAGAAAAATGTTGCTTTTTGTGACAAATAGTTGCAGGAAAGGATAAAAAAGGACAAAAGTGAGCAAAATCAGTCAAAACCGACAAAGAAACGGAAAAGACAAGACAAGAATGAAGAATGAAGCCAATGATCAAAGCCGGATCAGCCTGATACAGCAAGAAAGAAAGTCAAAGCCCAAAATTGAAAGCCAAGGACCAATTAAGGACAAGTCTTCAAAGTTCAAATGCTTATTTGGGAGTTTGAAGTCAAAGGATTAAAGTTATAAAAAGATTAAAGTTGATTATAAAAGAGAAAAAAAGATATAACAAACACAAGGGCTAGAAATGCAATTTCCGAAACGTCTTTTATACTACAAAAGAGGAAAGGAAACGCAGGGACCATTTGTGCTATTACTTCAAACATTCAAACACACACGCGGTTTTAAAACCTCCCTAAACACCTTACTAAAAGAATATCCGCCTAAAATCACCTAGGCACCACAAACAATCTCAACCAAAAATCTCAATCTCCCCGATCCTCTACATCACTCACCTCGTTATTTAAATCACCTTCCACGAGTCAATTCAACCCACGTTGTCAACACTATTTGGTCTAAACACCTCATCAACACAATCAAACGGCTACAAAAGAGTTTAAAAGGATCAAGGTCTGAGATTAAAGGGAAGATTCGAGAAACTCTCACCTCTCTTCTTCAACTCTCTATAAATAGGACAACTAGGGTTCATTTATCAGTATATTGATGTGAGTTTTAATTTTCAGTTTGTAATTTTTCCTCATTTTTTAAGCACTTTCTTTCAAGTTTTTTCAAATTCAGCTTTAAGCACTTGTACTATTCATCTTTCAGCTTGTACTTAATCATTTTAGATAAAAACATTCAGTTCTTAAGCTCAATAGTTTTACTTTTCAATTTAAGCTGTTTTACCTAATAAGCTCTCAATCAGCTCTATGTAGCTATTCCCTGTTCAATCAAGCTCAAATTCAGTCAAAACTTTGTTTTAGTCATTCATTTACTCATTCTATTCAATTTACATCAAAATCATGATCACTTGAGTGCATTGGATTCAATTTGGAAGCAACAAGGAGGTAATAAGCTTTTAATAGCTTATTGAGTTTTAAGCTCAGGTTTAGAGGCTAGGGAGCCACTTAGGTGAATGATTTTAAGCCACTCACTCAGATAGAGTGTCTGTGGCTAGACTAACAAAACATTCAAGGTTTGCATTTTAAAATCTCATTTCATCATAATTTTCATTTTAAACATAGCTTATTACTATTCCATACCTGTTCAACTTTCAACATTTTGATTAGACATGTTATCTAGCTGTTTTAAGTTTTTATTAGATAAAATTTGAGTAATCTTAGTTTCTCTTTTAAACTGTCATTAGTATTAATAAGCAAAGTGAGAGAAAGTAGCTTATTTTCTCTATAAGCTGTAGATTTTATTGCTCAAATAAGCTTTAAGTAGGTAAACTTAGAGTAAGTATATAAAAGGAATTAGCTATTTTATTTTTAAAAATCACTTTAAAGATTACAAAGTTAGACAGTTTTAACAAAGGAGTGTTTGGTACAAGCTTAATTTGACTTTTAAAGTCAAAAACATTTTGTCTAAATTTCTTACATAGCTGAATTCAAGTATTTTAGCAAGTTTACAATAGGATTTAGAAGTTAGTGAGTTGAATTAGATTTTATAGTTAAGAAGTTTCTCTTGCACCAGACAGTTTTTATTGGTTCAAAGTAACATAATGTTAAGAAGATATCAAAGGCATTTTAAGCCCAAACATAGTTAATACGGATTACATACATGTAATTGAGTTAGTATAAGATTTTTTTTTTAGTGATAATTTAGCCTGCACTTATAGACTTTGCCAATATGCACCACAAACAACAGTACTAACTCAGTTAGAACTGCTGTTGGCCTCATCTCCTTTATTAGATTAGATTTATAGATCTATTAAATTAGGAAGTTAGAATAAGAATTTAAGCCTTCCATTAGTTCTCCATTAGTTTAGTTGTAGATAAGCACTTAAATTACATTTCAAGCTTATATTTAGATTAGCTTAACTTTGACTGCAAAAGTAGAAGAGCGAGGCACTTTAGATTTCTAGCTTATTTTCTATTTTGATTTTCATTTTTAGTTGTAATTTTGAAAAACCTTTTATCTAGGTTGATTCAAGGTCAATAGCTTAGTTTTTATTCAAAATTTCAGCTGTTAAGGTTTAGTATTAAGCTTTTTAGCTTATTAGTAAAAGCTTATTTTATTTTAAGCTAAAACTTGCACTTTTTAAGTTCAATTTTCTTGTTATTTTTGTTAAAGTTTAGCTAATTTTTGTTTAGATATCCTTTGCACACATCTTAATCTACAAGTAGCATCTTTTGGTTTTCAGTTTCATTTAGTAATAAGCTAGAAAAAAGCTAAAACTTAAAAAGCTAGTTAAACCTTAAGTTTCTGTAAACAGTAGCAAAAAGCTTATTTCAGCATATTTCTTTTGGTCCAAAAGTAGAAAATGTGTCTTTGTTAAAGATGTTTAAATAAGCGCCTTTATAAGTTTGTAGTATTGAGTTTTTGCTATTAATCTCAATTTTTCAATAAACCAAAAATAACAATATCGTTCGAGTATCTATTTATACTTTTCCATAGTTTAGGGTTATTCGTTTTCACATTGAAGTGTAAACATCTAGCATATACCCCCGCCTACCCTTTTCTTTCCTTTTGTTAAAATGAATCTACCACTGTCTTTTTCGAAATATTAAATAGTTAATATTTTTGTTATTAGTTTAAATACAAACTAGGTATTAAAGATTATAATCTGATAAATTTAGGCTCACATAGTTACAAAAAATGGGGAACTTTATGTTCCAAATAATTTTCGTTTTCTGCACCTTTCTAATTTATCAAAACCATTTTACTTATTTATTTCCAATTAGATTTGTATTTTCTAGAATAAAATAGATTTTAGTTACTTTCTTTTTCTTAGATAATTCATAAAAAATTCAAAAATAGTTAAAAAATTCCAATTCTTTTTCCTAAAATTTTCTTTTTAAATTTGTGATTTTTAGGCAAAAAGTTTGTTAAAAGTAATGTCTTAGATTTTAAATTTCAAATCTAGCTCACGTTTTTACTTTTTGTGCATTTAAATTTCAAGCTAGTAATTGTTTTTTAATTCGTGAATTATATTTGTAGTAAAATCAAAAGTTCAAAATCCTTTATCAATCTTAACTCGAATCCGAATTATTCCCCAATTCTCAATTCACCTATTATCTTTGGACACGACCCTAGTGAGATAAATACTTCCCGGATAAAAATAATACATATTGTGTTTTCTTTAGTGAGAATTTTACCTTATATTTCACCTTGTATGAGAAGTAATTTGGAAAGAAAATATTCACGGATTAAAACTAAAACTTTAAATCAATTTTGTTTGCTTTTTACTACCAACCAGTCGTCAACCATCACACCACTAATTTTTTTTGGGTAGTTGTACAACGCGTCTAAACTCTATGCATCAAACGTGAAGATTGTTTTGGAATTGAATGATTAAATTGGGACCTTAACTGGACTAGGTCGTGTGCGGGCGTCGTTGCATTTGCTGTGTGATTGAGATTTGGTTGCTAAAGACTTGCTTGAGGTGAGTTCTCGTAGCCCCACTTTTTACTGTTTTCCGTTGGGGGAAAATGATACTCAAATGTGTTTTGAAATGGTTTTGAAATAGATATGTGCTAAATGTTCGTTTTATTATTGGGACATTAAACTGTTGTGATTAATGACTGATCTAATGTAATATTATGCATGATTATTGGATCGGATGGGTACGCCTACCCAGTGTTGTGAGATTATTAGATCGGATGGGTACGCCTACCCAGTATTGTATGATTATTAGAGCGTATGAGTATGCCTATCCAAGATAGTGTAGAAGGTCCGCCATAATTAAGTGCACCACTAGAATTCCCTTTATTGTGCGTAAGTGACATATGGTGATTGACTAGCAGGGATACTATGTCTTGGATTGTTTGCATATATTCACTGTCATATAGCATTATTGTCCACTGTTGAAATATTGGCACAACTTTTGGGTTTAAGGTCAAACCTACGAGCTCACCAACATTATTGTTGACGTGTAACAAGTATCATATCATGTATGAAGTTAAAGTGGAAAAGTTTGGTGATAGTTATAGCATACTTAGAAGTATCCCAGTGGAATTTTCGTTGAAGATCTTGCTGCTTGTTTTTTTTTATTTGGGGGGTTTATTTGATTTTAGTTTTTGGATGTTTTAGATTAATTTGGATGTATGGTCCCCTATGTGGCAGTTGAATAAGTGTAAGAGATTGTGGAATTTAGTTGCGATTGGGACATTCCCCCCCACTCGATTGTTTCGAAGTGATGGTCTTCATAGCACTTGAGTTTATGCGAATATAGTATTTCTGTGAATATAGTAACTTGTGTTATGATTGATCATTATGTTGCATACTCGAGTTTCCGCCATTGTCGGGGTGTGACAGATTTGGTAAACCGCGCCAAGGTATATAAGAAACTAGGTGATTGGCCTAGACTATAACCTAAAGATCCACGTTTAGTGCGTATGGGATATCTATGGGCGCGTGTACCACTTCCATGCTATTTTGTGATCGAGTTATAGTCCTTTAGTATGTCATCATGAAATGTGTGAGCTCAATATTGAATATGACTGGGAAAGGATACGAATATAAGTACGGTGTCCAACGTAGTTATAACTGTATCACAACTCAATCATACTTAGTAATGTTATTCACACAAATTGATGTTGACACCGTAGGTGGTGTTATGTTGTATATCTCATATATATAAGATAAATACTATATATATACGACTTTTCCTGCCTACCTAACGTTGCCCATGTTCTCCCTCGTATAAATAATGTCGCTAAGGATAAGGACCCGAAGTGCTGGTCGGCCTGCTGCCGAATCATTAGGAGGGGGAACGGGTGTACGAGTTGGTAGAGGTGGAAGGGGTAGAAGACATAGGGAAGGTAATGATGAGCGTGTTGATGATTTGAATGGTTATGGAAATGACCAGGTATAAGAGCTAATGGGGTGTAGAAGTAGTCAATGGGAATGTAGAGGGCAGCCCAATGGGGGAGCACTCGACTCTCAACGATCAATGCCCAACAATTGCATAACCCTTTACCTCCTGTTGGCTCGGTTAGTAACCGAGGAAATGTTTGGAAATCAGAAAGGTAATGTGGTTAATGAGAATGTAACAGGAGAATGTGGGAAAGTGAATAGTGAATGGAAACCGGGAGGTTGTTCATATAAGGAGATTCTTAGGCTTGTAACCCAAAGTAATATAGATGGGAAGGAGAGGTGTTGTAGTTCTAACTCGAATGATCAAAAAATGGAGTCTGTGCATGAAATGATGGTTTGTAGAATTGACCAAAGAAGTGAAATACACAGGCTGCTCAATCGTGGGTAAGGCTTTAACTTGGTGGACATCTTAGATCCGCACTCTAAGCCCCTGGGAAATTTATTGTTAAAGTAATGTCATGGAATAGACTTTAAGTTTAAGATTGATTACAAGATATTTTTTCCTAGTCATTAGAAGCAAAAGTGGAATCTGAGTTGTGGGGAATCAAGCATGGTCGGGGCTGCCATGCTGCGTATACTGATAGGTTTCATGAGTTGGCTAGGTTAGTTCTACATTTGGTAACTCCAGAGAGTAGGATGATTAAAGGTATGTGTAAGGCCTTTGCTCCACAAATCCGTGTGATGGTGGCAGCAAAGAGCCAAAAAAGTACATACAGAATGGCAATCAATTTCAGGTGCACTACCGATGAGGCTGGTGTAAAATGGATCAATTAAGAAGGTCGAGAAAAGAGGGAATGTGGGGGAACCTAGCAAGGATAAAAATGGTAGGGATGATAATAAGAGGACTAGACAAGGGAATGCTTATTAGCTACTAAATATAAATCCCGTAGGTGAATAGAGAATACGGGTACTTGGCCCAAGTGTACCACCTGCAACTCCTACCATGCACCCGGAGGGCCGTGTCACATATGCTTCAACTGTAACCGCCTAGGTCATTTGGCAAGGGATTATAGAGGTGTGACGAGGAATATAAATCCTGTCAATGCTAGAAACCCAACTGTTAGGGCATGTTATGAATGTGGTAGTATCGACCATGTCAGGCTAGCTTGTCCTAGGTGGAATAGAGCACAAGGACCGGAAGAAAATCGTCCAAATCAAGTTGCTGCTAATAATGGGGGTCAGGGTCATGGAAACCAAGGGAACCAGGCTAGGGGTAGGGCATTCATGTTGGGAGCAGAGGAAGCTCGCCAGGATCCGAACATTGTGACAGGTACGTTTACTTTGAACAATCATTTTTCCACGACCTTATTTAACTCTGGTGCCGACTATAGTTTTGTTTCCACTACTTTCATACCTCTGTTAGGCTTAGAACCCATCGATTTAGGTTTCAGATATGAGATTAAGATAGCTAGCGGGCAGCTAGTAGAGATTGATAAGGTTATTAAGGGTTGCAAACTAGAAATTGAGGGTCATGTCTTTAACATCGACTTGATACCTTTTGGGCATGGGAGTTTTGATGTGATTATAGGTATGGACTAGTTGTCCAATTATAAGGCTGAAATAATTTGCCATGAGAAGGTGGTGAGGATACCACTACCGGATGGCAAGGTGCTTAGAGTAGTAGGAGAGAGACCGGAAGAGAAAGCGAGATTTTTAATGGGTGTTAAGAAACAAAAAGAGATTGTTGTAGTTAGAGATTTTCCTAAGGTATTCCCAGATAATCTATCTGGATTACCGCCTATTCGGGAAATTGAGTTTCGGATTTAGTTAATCCCTAGAGCAACGCCGGTAGCCAAGTCTCCTTATCGGTTGACACATCCTAAATTGGAGGAGTTGTCAGGACAACTCAAGGAACTCTAAGACATAGGTTTCATTCGACCAAGTTCGTCGCCTTGGGGAGCGCCAGTGTTGTTCGTTAAGAAAAAGGATGGTTCTTTTAGGATGTGCATTGATTATAGAGAATTGAACAAGTTGACTGTTAAGAATTGTTATCCACTTCCTAGAATTGATGATATATTTGATCAACTACAAGGGTCGCAGTTTTCAACGAAGAAGATCTTAGGCTTGATACCAACAACAAGAGTCAGATGAAAGACATTACCAAGACTGCGTTATTAAGAACTCGTTAATGAGACATTTCGAAGTTCACATTAAATCCCTTAGGATCTGACTACGCACCAACAATATTCAATGGATTTGATGAATAGAGTTTGTAGGCCCTTATCTTGATAATTTATTATAGCGTTTTATGAGACGATATCTTCATCTACTCCAAGACATAAGAGAGCATGAGAACAATATAAGGTTTAGTCTTGGGACTGCTCAAAAGGAGAAACTGTAATGCTAAGATTTCTAAGTGGAGAAATTGTTGGCTAGAGAAGTGCAGTTGTTTCTTGGGCATGTGATAAATGATAATGGAATTTATGTAGACCCTAGTAAGATTGAAGCTGTTAAGAATTGGAAAGCTCCTAGAACTCCGACTGAGGTTCGTTCGTTCTTAGGATTGGCTGGGTATTACCATAGGTTCATTTAGAACTTCTCTAAGATAGCTAAGTCTTTTACTATCTTGACTTAGAAGAGTAAGACTTTCGATTGGGGTGAGGAACAAGAATTGGCATTTCAGACCTTGAAGGATAAGTTGTGTAATGCGCCTGTTCTAGCTCTCCCCGATGGACCAGAAGACTTTGTGGTATATTATGATGCGTCCAGGATAGGACTAGGCTGTGTGTTAATGCAAAAAGGTAAAGTGATAGCCTATGCATCTAAGCAGTTGAACATTCATGAGCAGAATTATACTACCCATGATTTAGAGTTGGGTGCGATTGTATTTTCACTTAAGATCTAGAGACGTTATCTATATGGGACAAAGAGTGTCATCTATACGGATCATAAGAGTCTTCAAAATATCTTTAGTTAGAAAGAGTTGAATATGCGACAGCGTCGCTGGATAGAGTTGTTTAGTGATTATGACTGTGAAATTCGCTACCATCTTGGTAAGGCGAATGTGGTGGCGGATGCCCTAAATAAGAAGGAAAGAGTAAAGCCTAAGAGAGTTAGAGCTATGAATATGATCCTTCAGTCGAGTATCAAAGATAGGATACTGGCGGCTTAGAAGGAGGCTGTGGATGAGTTTGCAGTATTGCAGAAAGGTTTGTATAAGATGATAGAATAGAGAAATGATGGAACTTTGTACTACATGGATCGAATATGGGTACCTTTGAAGGGTGACATGAGAACCCTGATAATGGATGAAGCCCATAAGTCGAAGTACTTTGTACACCCATGAGCTGATAAGATGTATTATGATTTGAGAGATAGGTATTGGTGGCCTGGAATGAAAAAGGATATAGCTGTGTATGTTAGTAAGTGTTTAACTTGTTTGAAGGTTAAGACTGAGCATTAAAGGCCATCTGGCTTGCTCCAGCAACCTGAGATTCCCATATAGAAATAGGAAGGAATAGCTATGGATTTTGTGACTAAGTTGCCTAGGACTAGTAATGGGCATGACACAATCTGGGTCATTGTGGACCGATTGACTAAGTCTGCTCATTTTCTACCTATGCGTGAGGATTATAAGATGGAAAGGTTGGCTAGATTGTATTTGAATGAGATAGTTGCTAGACATGGTGTGCCGATTTTGATTATATCGGATCGTGATAGTCGTTTCACATCAAGGTTTTGGTAGTTAATGCAAGAGGCATTAGTAACTCGTTTAGATATGAGTATGGCTTATCACCCTCAGACCAATGGTCAGAGTAAGCGTACTATTCAGACTTTGGAAGACATGCTTAAAGCATGCGTCTTGGACTTTGGAGGAAGTTAGGTTGTACATCTTTCATTTGTTGAGTTTTCGTATAACAATAGTTATCATTCTAGTGTGAGATGTGCTCCGTTTGAGGCATTGTATGGTAGAAAGTGTCGTTTGCCAATTATGTGGGTTAAGGTTGGAGAAGGTCAGTTGATAGGACCCGAGTTAGTGCAAAAGACTACTGAGAAGATCTCGCAGATTAAGGATAGACTCAAGGCTGCGCGTGATCGTCAGAAACGTTATGTTGATAAGAGGAGGATGCCTCTAGAGTTTAGTATGGGTGACTATGTCTTGCTCAAAGTGTCGCCTTGGAAAGGTGTGGTACGCTTTGGGAAGAAAGGGAAGTTAGCACCTAGGTTTGTTGGAACGTTTGAGATTGTTGAGAAAGTAGGCCCTGTGGCCTATTAGTTAGATTTGCCTGAAGAATTGAGTGGTGTTCATGACACGTTCCACGTGTCGAACCTTAAGAAGTGTTTGGCTGATCTAACATTGAAAGTGCCTTTGGATGAGATTCAAGTTGATGCTAAGTTAAATTTTGTGGAAGAGCCTGTGGAAATTTTGCATAATAAGCTTTTAAGAGTTTGCTAAACTAGAAAAACACTCAATTTCTCTTGAACTTTCTTTACAACAATTGTAAAGAACAGATGAAACACACCCAGTTTGCAAGAAAATGCTTCAAATGTATTTGAAAAGAATCGTGAACAATTATCAAGAAATACCAAGATTTGAAAGCTCAAAGCAAGAACAAGAACATGGTGATAAATGCGTTAAAGAAACTCATTCTGGTAACAAAAGGAAAGTCTATGACACTCAGTTGATAAACCATCTGTTGTTTACAACCAAATGCTCCAACGATTCCAAACCATCATTTTTAGGAAACCGACTCCTTTTTCCAAATTCACCTTAAATGAGAAGTTTTCGAACCGAAATAAGTTTGTTATAATTAAAACAAATGCGACAGATGTTGTGTTTAAACCACCACTCAACAAATTTGCCTAGAAAAAGAAACCAAACGGTTCGTACACAAATGTGCTTAAACCAGGAAATTTAGAATTGCCATCCACCACAACACAAACTAGAACACCACAGTTGACGCATGCTTCTAGATACTATCCTCACATGTCTAAATCATCAGGATAATTCACACTACTAGTGTTAGCAGACCACATCTTAGTGCTAACAAGATAAAGATAAGGTCGTGCCAAACAAAAGTCAAGTTAAGTTTCCAAAGAAGGAATTAGAAGACCATCCATAGATTTCTAGTATTTCCTAAGAAAACAAAGTCTGTAACTGCGTGTAATGACAGTTCAAACTCCAGAACTTCGAATGAAAATGCTGTTTGTGCTGAATGTGGAACATGTGTGTTTAATTCTAAAATGATGCTGTGTTTCCTTGAAACTGAAAGACGAGAATCTAGAACTAAGAAGCCTAATGTATAGCCTATTAGTGATAGAAAACCCAAAAGACAAGCGAACAAATTTGTTGCAACACCCCATAAGAAAACAATTGCATCATATACCACAATTCGAAATCCAAGTATTACTAAAGGAGTTGTATGAGAGACAAATCAGGAATGGGAAATGTGATAACTAAGAGATGTCCATCAGGTTATACATGGACACAAAAGCCACTTAGGACCAAAAAGATATAGATGCCTAAGATTAGGAAAGATGATGAATCAACAAGTATTAGTCCCACTATAGACATTGTCTCTAGGATAACTAATGTCTTGAAGATATCAAATTCCTTAGGAATCCATTTATCCAATGTTCACGTCCTCTAATTTCTCTTCAGATTGTACAACTCATCATATCATTGTTGACTCTGGATGCACGAAGCACATGACGGCAATCTCAAAGCTTATATTAATTTTTGTGGAGAAATTTTTGGGTACTGTTCATTTTGGAAATGATCAGTTTGCTCCTATTCTTGGATATGGAGATCTGATATAAGGAATGAGACGATCAACGGTTTATTCGTCGAAGCCTCATCACAATCTTTTCTCGGTTGGTCAATTCTGTATGCTGAATTTGAAGTGTTGCTTTTAGGAAATTCTACTTGATTGTGAAGATCTTTAGGAAACGATTTACTAATGGTAGTCCGTGTATCTGATCCTCTAACAATATCTCTTCATGAAACAACTTCATCAACTCCAATCTGTTTCATGACTAAAGCTCCACCAACTCAAGCATGGTTATGCAATGAAGCTTTCTCATCTAACATTCGATTACATCACCTTTCTCTTCAAAGAAAGAGGTGTGAAATGGCTTACCTAAGTTGAAATATGTTAAGGATCAACTTTGTTCGTCTTATGAAATGAGTAAAGCAAAAAGAAGCTCATTTAAGTCAAAAGTTGTTCCAAGTTCCAAAGGAAGGCTGGATTTTCTTCACATGGACTTGGTGGTCCAATGCGGGTTGCAAGCATAAATGGGAAGAAATATATTCTGGTGATTGTTGATGACTATTCAAGATACACTTGGACTCTTTTTCTACGATCCAAGGATGAAACACCAGAAGTTCTCAAAGACTTTCTCACGATGATTTAACGCAATCTTTAAGCTCAAGTTATTAGTGTCCGTACTGACAAAGGCACAGAGTTCTTGAACAAGACACTCCATGTTTATTTCAAAGAAAAAGGCATTGAACATCAGACTTCCACTCCTCGAACACCTGAACAGAACGGCATTGTCGAAAGATGAAACTGCACTCTGGTTGAGGTTGCTCGAACAATGCTTTCAGCTTCTAAGCTTCCATTATCATTTTGGGCTGAAGCAGTTGCAACCGCATGCTATACTTAGAATAGATCAATCATCATATCGGCTCATGGAAATACGGCGTATCACATCATTAATTACAGGAAACCTTCAATAAAACATCTTTACATCTTTGGTTGCATTTGTTACATAACTAGAGATGGGGAAAATTTAGATAAGATGAAAGAAAAAGGGGATCCATGTGTCATGGTGGGATATTCTACTCAGTCGAAGGGATATCGTGTTTACAACAAGAGAACACGCTTAATAGTTGAGTCCATTCATATCAAGTTTGATGAAATCAAAGAAATGATGTCTGATCACAACAGTTCAGACCTCGCACCACAACGACAAGAGATGTCTGTTGAAAATGTAGGCCTCGTTCCTCAAGGACAAAAGGCGTAAGATTATGACAACTCTGACCCCGTGCCCCCAAGACAAAATGTTGTTCCTGCAGCAGAAAAGACAGATTCGTCACAACAAGGGTTAGAATTCCTCTTCAGTCCTTTACTTGAAGAATATTAAAATCCAAAAGAATTTTACAATCCAGCACACCGGTATGCTGAGGGACAACAACAATGTCAAGCACCGAATGCATCATTTCAAGAAGTTGAATTTTAACAATCCTTTTTGTACACGGGTTACAAGAAATTGGTGAGCCTTCCTCACGCAAACATTGATAATACCAATGTACATTCTTTCTTCTTTTTTTTATCTTTTAAACACCAAGTCATGATTTACCGATGGCCAGTGATCATCATTAGACAAGATTCGTAGAAAACAACCATGCCAGGTTCATCAAGACGATCTACTTGGACAGATCCTGAAATGTGTATGTTCGCGCTCACGGTGGAGTATTGTTGAACCGAAGAACATTAAGGAGGCAAAATGGCTGATTCTGCATGGACGAAGCAAGGAGGATGTAACTTCATCAGTTCGACAGACTAAAAGTATGGGAACTAGTCGACAAACATTTGGCAAGATAATTATAAAGCTAAAGTGGTTATGGAAGAAACATAAAGGATGAAAGATCGTCTGTTATTCGCAAAAAGCACGACTTGTAGCTAAAGGTTATGCTCAGGAAGAGGGTATTGATTTCGAAGAATCATTTGCACCAATTGCTCGCTTAGAAGCAGTTCGGATTTTTGTTGCCTACGCAGCACACAAGTCTTTTCCAATCTATCAAATGGACGTGAAAATGGCATTTCTTAATGGTTCTCTTGAAGGAGGTGGTTTATGATGCTCAGCCAGACGGGTTTGTTGATCCGATCATCAAAAAAAGTCTACTTTTGAGGAAAGGCTTTGTATGGATTAAAGCAGTCCAAGCCTGGTTGATGAACTATCAAACTTCCTGATGTCCAAAGGCTTTACTAAAGGTACAATTGACCTAACTTTATTCAAGATAAAAATACGGGGAGGATATTCTTACTAGTGTAGATTTACGTTGATGAACATAATTTTTGGGTCTACAAACCTAAATATTCAAAAGGATTGAAATGTTATTGCACAGTAGTTGTGAAATGTCCATAATGGGGGGATGAAATTCTTTTTAGGAATTCTGATCCACAGTTCCCAAAAGGTATTTTATCAATCAGTCCAAGTACGCTTTAGAAATCTAAAAAAAAAAGCATAAATATTGGACATTGTCACTCCATTGTACAACCCATTTGGGCTACTAAACCCAAATAGATGTAGATTTGAGTGGAGAACCCGTAGACCAATCTAATTATCATAGTAAGATAGGGTCACTCATGTACTTGACATCTAGTAGACCAGACTTAGTGCAAGCAGTATGCTATTGTGCACGTTATCAAGCATGACCAACACAAAAGCACCCCAAGAGGTTAAAAAGAATCCTTTAAATACCTAAAGGGTACCTATTAACAGGGACTCTGGTATCCAAAGGATTGTGGCTTTGAAACTAACAGCATTGTCAGACGCTGGATCTGGCCGGATGCATTGATACTCGGAAACGCCACTTCTGGAGGGTTCAGTTCCTTGGTGATAAGCTAGTAAGTTTGGATTGTTAAAGAAACAAATACTGCACTACATGTCTTCAGCAGAGGCCAGAGTACGTTTGCGTTATTCTGCAAGCTTGTGCTCAGTTAATGTGGATGGGACACAGCTTAAAGATTATGGCATTCAACTACAACAAATACCTTTGGTATTGGCGACTCTCAGTCAGCCATAGCAAATATCATGCAACCCGTTACAACATTCGCGAACCAAAGCACATCCATACTCGGTATCATTTCATTAAAGGAAGGTTGAAAATAGTATAATTGAATATACTTTGTCAGAACTGATACTGTCAAACCCCAATCGGGGCTGGGGGAATACTGTGTTCCGAAGGGGTGACGTCATCATAATCCGAACACAAGGCACAAGAGACCGACCACTAATGGACGTTTTGAAAATCATAACTCAGTTGCATTGTTTAATTATAAATAAGTTTTACAAATTTAAAGGGGAAATTAAACATTTGCAGAAGCGTAAGTAAAAGTAGCGGAAGCTAATTGGTTTTCAAAAGGACAACGAGTGTGGTATTTTGTTAAGTCTTGAAGTGAGTTCATATTGCACGTAGACTACCACAGCGCACTTTCAAGAAGTCCAAAGTAAGCACCTGAGAAAATATGCTTAAGACGGTCAACATAAAGTTAGTGAATTCATAGGTTTACACGTTAAAACAGTTATTGAGACCAAAAACGTTTAGTGGAATACTTCTTCATAAATGTATTACAAAAAAACATTTAATTAATTCAGAATCGTTCAATCAAAGTAGTGTGGTACCACAAGTTTACAGTACGACGATGACAGTTTTTGGTGATATAACTTTAGTACAACAGCACATGCGAACTTTAGTATCATGAATACAATTATCGCATGAAAAAATGTATACTGTTGCGCTAAGCTCATGACAACGTAAGCTAATTAAGTCAACAGGGGTCATGTTACATCCTGTTGCAAGTATTCCTGCCTAAGCTGGTGTCCCAAACACAAAGGTATCCCCCACCAGAAAGTTTAATCGTAATGACATATATTGTTTGTTCTTCGTTAAGGGGAACCCAAAGCGGATAGGGATAATTAGTACAAATTAGATCTATTTATTCACTCGCGCTCCCTCATCACGGTCCTAACGGCTGAGAAACTAAAACAGTTCATGATAAGTTGGGAGGAATAGAAGTGTGGTATGTAATGATACTTAGGCAACACGTAATTAGGATATGGTAACTGAAAACACTTGTGTCCAATGAAGAAATAACCATTTTACTCATAACAACTTTAAGTACTTAATCCCATAAGTAGAAAGAGTGTGACATCAATCAAGTAACCAAGTTTGTAATTTGTGTGTAAACGAGTTGGAAAATTTTGGATTAACGTAAACAATGTTTTGTTAATCGAGCATGTTTCTCACCCCAAAAGATATAAATAATTTATTCAAAACGAGTAAATGTGGGGCTATTGTTAACTCTCAAGTATTGAAAGGTAATTGTACTGTAGTAAATATAACAAGTTTGAAAACGAGGCATTGTATTTCCCTCGCGGGTTTTTAATATCATTGAATATAGATTGAATTGCTGAGACTATGAACTCACCTTGATGTGGCAGACCAACCATGCAGAAATGTAAATAATATGCTACAGCATAAACGGAGAAACGGAACGGCTTGACCTAGAAGTTGCAGATTAAACTTTACGGCCTATAAAACCACATAGCTTGGGTTGATGAATTCTAGGGTTTCCAAAGTTGAGTACATCATCGCGACTAGTTGATATGGGGATGTGGATTTCAGGTGGTATGGAGTTTAGTGCGTTGGTTAAATTAAAATAAACGAAAAACACACGCAAAGTATGTCAAATTTATTCCGGTATATATATTACAATAATTAAAAAATGTACTAATTATATAATTCATATGGTGAAGTATTATAATAAAGACTAACATTCAAAGGAAAGGTCGTTGTATATTAATTTTACAAGTATTATATAAGAAACAGTGGTTAAAATTTTGGTAATTATTATAATTCGACGCTTGTTTTCAATAGTCACCATCTAAATACTAAAAGTTATTGCGTAAAAGTAAGTACACGCTTTAAAGTTACGAGTTAGATAAATGATGTTTTAAAGGCTTTACAAAAGTTATAGTTGGGAATTATAAAATAATATTTTATAATTTAGTATTTCTTTACGCGTTTTAACTAAACTAGTTATCCTGTTTATAAAAGCATAGTTTTCGTTTATTTACCGATTTATTGTAAAATAACACTTTAATCATCTTAAAAACTATATAGCTTTGTCATTTTACCGGGTTTCTAAAATAGTATAAACTTTAATGTAAATTTACTAAGTATCAAGATTTTTAGAAATTTCGGCATGACCTATTCGTTTATACAATGTTTCCCTTGTTTTATAAAACTCAACATTTTCCCACTTTAATCAATCCATATTGCAATATATTCTGCGTGTTTCATTATATAACTAACGAAATCAAATAATTTACAAAGTATAGCAAAAACCAAACACACCCCTTAGTGGGGACTGCTGTTCCAAACGCACCCTTAGGGGCGGTTAGACAGCGAACCAAACGCCCCTGTTGGGGCTGTTTAACAGCAGGAACAAACACCCCTTTTCGAGTGATAAACGCAGAAACAAACACCCCTTAGGGGCTGTCCCGACCAACCAAACGCACCCTTCGGTGCGACACAACATAAGCAAACACCCCTCCCTTGAGGGCTGTTAACCCAGAACCAAACGGACCCTTTGGGGGTCGTTTCCACAGCCAAACGCGCCCTTCCTGTCGGCTGTCCCAAACCCAACGCACCCTTTCGTGAACCTGTTAAACCAAACGCACCATTTGGTGCGGTTTTAAAAACCAAACACACCCTTTAACGTTTTTAAAAGAAAACAAACGCACCCTAATGGTGTTAGAACCAAAACTAAACACACCCTATGTGCATAAACCAACCAAACTCAAAAGTATGTGGTGAAGGTGGTGGTGGTACGGCGGCTGCTGTGCCGCGACTGAGAAAACCAAACGCTCCTTTTACGGGCTGTTACACAGCCAACCAAACACCCTCTATATGCTTATATAACCAAACGCACCCCTTCTTAGTGTTAATCACAGAAACAAACACCCCTTTATGGGGCTGTTACCATAACCAAACACCCTTTTGGGGTCGTTTCTACAGCCAAACACCCCCGCTGTGTGGTGCAGCTGAGGTGATGGTGGTGGGATGGTCGTTTCGGTAAAGATGGTGATGAGGTGGTAAAGATGGCGCGGCAGCGGTGAGGGAAGTGGTGGCGTCGGATGTGTGGCAGCGGCGTGGGGATGATGGAGGTGATGATGATATGAAGATGATGATGATGAAGATGGGTTGGTGTCGTGGGGATGGTCGTGTTGATGGTGACAGCGGCTGCGAGATGGTGGGGAGATGGTGCGAAGGTGGTGGGTTGGTGATGGAAGAGTAATCATGGCAGCGGCTTGGTGTGGTGTTCGCCGGAGGGTGGCCGGATTTCGGCGACGGTGCCAGAAAGTTGAGAGGAGGGAAGAGGATTTTTAGGGTTAGGGTTAAATTGTGTGGTCCTGCTTGTTGATGTGGTTCGCTATATGCGCTCCCCTATATATATATATAATTAAACTTTAGATCAAATAAATGGCAAGTGACAAATAGATTAGGGTTAAAAGTGTAAGTATTTTCTCAGGGACCAATTGTGTAATTGTTGAGAAACTTTTATAAAATATAGGTTCGGGGCTCATTTGAGGTACTTAACGGAGGAAATAAAATGCGAAACGTGCGCCATTGTTTTTCAAATAATTTTTCTGATAAAAATGAGTATTTACTTGACTATTATTTTATAAATGTTTTTATAAGACTTATCTAAAAATCATTATTATTTATTTGGTACCATTTGGTTCTAACTGTGTATCCTTTGTCTGTTAAAATTTTTAAAACTTTAATTTGAACATTCGTATTTTTAAATAACCGCTTTTGAATAAATATTAAATTATTTATTAAATATTTTTTTATTAAATAAAAAGTGATAATTAAATATAAATTTAATTATTTTTGGGTCGGTACGAGTTGCGTTCAAAATTTTGCGAGGCTATTTCAGTCATTTTCTGCTTGGTTTCAAGTCTCGGGCAAAACTAAAAAGTTGTTCGGAATGTTGTTTTACATCAAATTGCTTTAGAGTCCGAATCGTGAAAACGTAATTTAGCGGGTCATTTTTGACAAGTCAACTTATGAAAATATATATCTCCTCGTTTTCCAAGTTAAATAAGTTTGAAAAAATAAAATAACCAATGAGAGATAATAATAATTTATTAGTTTTTATAATTTAAATAACGTCTCAAAAGATTATCGATTAGCTCGGTAATCGGTTTTTTGTGACCGTAAGAGGTCTAAAAGTCAAACGTCAAGTCGGACAAAAAGTCAATGGGTTAAAATAGTAATTTAAACATATCGAAATTTGCGGGTATGTGACAGGACCTACCCTTAAAGGAATCGTCCCGGGATTGATTTTTGGTTAACCTATTGTGTGATTAGAAACATCTTTTAGGATTTTAGAATCCGTTTTTAAAATGGCGTTGAAAATTTTATTCAGCAATATTCAATGTTTTGAAATTCTTTATATACAAAAATTTTGGCTTAGTTTGACCAGGGTTATTTATTCATTACATGTGTATTTTTTTATTAAAAAAAATATTATTACAAGTTTTGTGATTGATATAACATGTTATAAGGAAAGTCTATTGATAGTGAAAGCATCAAAGGAGAAAGTGTAGGCGCGTGGGTATGTCTGTATAAGGGTTTAAATGTTTTAGGGCAGAGATATCTGTAAGGGGGGGGAAACCGGTGATTAATTTTCGAACGAGAGCTAAAGGATGTAAGTATTCAACTTACTTAGACAGTACAGGAGATATCGTGACTTCAACTCACCTTAACAAAGGAGGAGAATATAGTATATCCGAACGACCTCTAATCGCGACTTAACTATAGATGCGCAGTAGAATGAGAAATTATTTAATATTAATAACGAACGTTGCACACAACGTTTTAGTAACGAAATAGACAACCATGTATGTTTGTGCTTTAGTTTAGTCACCCAAAAATGTGTTTTTATGACTTATTAAATTTATAAAGATGTCACGACGTTCTTACGAAAAGTTACAATTTATAGAAAGTTTTCATTTTAGGACGGTTTTAATTTCTGGACGTTAATAGCATCCCCTAATTTAATCGTTTCTATATCTTCCAAAAACGAACTATTGAAACCCTATCGTTTCACCAAAATACTTAGCTTGCAAAAATATATATATATATATATAAAGTGTTGATATTATTTAGGGTGGGAAAAAAATGCCAAATGACAACGACTTATCATTTTTAGAAAAATTCCTAACCCTTCGTTTTGATAATAAGAAGCTCCACAAATATTTTCAAAAACTTTCGACACTTAATAAACCTTTCGAGACATTTTTAAACGTCCGTTTTACCCTCATTTAAGACTCGGGCCAACAACTATATTTTTATAAATCACCCATGCACTTAACCATTAACTTGGCCATAATGCCACCTTATTTTCCAAACTATCCAAATTTCTTTTTCGCCAAAACCAATCCACAAAATTCACTATAATTCAAGCCTAACCTCATCGTCGTCTTTATTGCAACTCACAATTCTCACATCCTCTCAACAAGAACAATTTATATATACTCTCTTTCTCTTTTCTTATTTTCGATTTGTGGTTCGGGTTATGAAGTGAAGTGTAAATCGGAACCTACAATCCTTCTTTTTGACAAACAATATCGGAGCTCTCCAGGGTTAGGAACTCGGTCTTACAATTCCTTTTGAGTATACGACATACTATGCCAGAGTCAGTCAACTCTCTTTCTCTCAACACATAACATGCCTCCGAGTCTCAAGTTATCCCGCTCCAGCATACCAATCCTATCAACAACTCTGTTTACTAGTAACTATCGATGCATATCCATCACTCCTATTGCTTCAACTTCAGGTCCATCAAAAGTTTTGTCGATATGAGAATCTTATAATTTGTGTGAGTCTAACTCTCAAAAAGGTAAGTATGTTGAAGGAAATCTCCTAGTTCTCTTGGTTATAACCCAATTTGAGCGATAAGTCCGGTACATTCTAAATTCTTACAATCCATAATTATTGCGACTACAAGGAGTAGGATTCAGTCTCCCGGATAAGGGTATGGTGTTTCTTTATACTAAGGTTGAAGAAAATTTTCCTAGTTATGATGCTTACGAATAAGAATACACGTGACCGACACGACTCATGAATGCGCACACAAAAATATTTATAAAATACAAGTACAATATAATCCCGTTAACAATGTAGAGGAAGAGAAGAAAATAGAGATGGAGCGTAAGGGTAATTTGACAAAATTTTTATGGTGACTACTCCTAGCATAGCATGGTCCTTCCTGAATTATCCATAGGTGATCAGGCTATGCATAATTTAGGAACCAACGATAAAATGCTCATTTCGTCAAACTAATGTTATATAAAAAAAATCTTATACTATATAAATGATATAGTTTATAAGGTAGCAAAACAGTTTGTGGTAATGAAAACTGGGTTGTTTATATAACGACGCAAGATATTTTGTAAGATAACGGGAAATGTTTTATGAGGCGATAACAAAATAGTTTACAAGAAAGTTACGTGACGGTTTATAATGTAATGGTAACAAATAGTTTACGAGTTGACAACCCAATAGTTTATAAAGTGGCAACGTAATGGTTTATAAAAGATACGAAGTAGTTCATAAGATGTTGACGACATATTTCATAAATTGACAGCGAAATAGTTTATAAATGACAACGAAACAATTCATTAAGTGACAACGAAATAGTTTGTAAGATGACTGCAAGGTAATTTATAATAGGGTAGAAAAAGAGTTTATAATTAACCGTAAAATAGGTTATAAGATGGAAACGAGTTAGTTCATTAATTGATAGTCAAATAAGTTATGAGGTAATAGTAGGATAATTATAAAATGTTGACAAAACGGTTCATGGAATGATATCAAAATAGTTTATAAGGTGTTAAAATAAACAAGAAGCTATCAGCAAACGGTTTGTAAACTGGTGTAAAATAGTTCATAATGCGACAACAACTATGTTTATAAGACGACACTAAAATAGTTCATAGGATACCATCCAGTTAGTTAATAACAATAAGACAGTTTACATAATAATGGTGAAATGGGTTATAAGACGGTAAAGGAGTAGCTTACTTATATTTACTAGAGAATTGAAGTGTAACTGACAAAATCGTAATGACACAAATGGAACAAATGATTTAGGAAAATCCACATAATACACAAAATTCATAGGTAAGTACTAGTGCAAAACTCTTAGAGATTACAGTCTAAGTCTACTTAGGTTTCACTAGATAAGGAAAAATCTCTCCTTAAACATCAGCGTCATCTTTTGACGACGTTAAAGCTCCAACGAGTTTTAACCTCCTAAATATGGTTCGCACGGTTCAGATTTCTAATTTGCCACTATGTCCTCTAAGTTGAATATCGAAATGGGTGTCCTGTAATTCCTACTCACATGGCCAACACTCTTGTAGTTATTGCACTTCACAGTGCATGGTCCAGTGTGGTACAACTTTCGTTTGTTGTGGAAGGGAAATTTTTGCTACTTATGCGTTCCTTGAAATTTGGTTTAGCAAGGTAAGCTCTCATGGCCTTTTTTCATTTATTTTGTTATTGGCATTCCTTACTACTTTGGTTTCCTAACGTACGACCTAATCTATTTAGTCGCGAGCCATGTGGATTCTTTCCTCATAGAGAGTATTAGCTTTAATAGCATTAGCAATTCGTTGGGTTACAATACACTCAATCCTCGTGGAACTCATTCCTTGTTTCGTCGTCAGTATTCACTTCGAAATCAAATGAAGTAAAGAGAATGAAATAAGTCGAATTTCAAAAGTCGTATTTCCAAAAGTGGGATGTTATGAGGTGATGGGTTAATGCTGTAGGCGAATTAATTGGCTTGCTTCTAGAAGTTACGAGAAGTAAGAGAAATTAAGATGTAACGAGATGACTTAGATGTTTCAACAGTATGGGACGGGTGTTCAAAGTCGTCTTTAAAGTCGAATAGTAGGATAACCAGTAGGGTCGGCAGACTGCGACAATTTTCAAAGTTATGCAAAACGATTTAATGTAAAGTCGTGAAAAGTTTTAAAGACCATCATATTACTCACGATGTTTTAGAATAAACGAGATAATTGTGTCACTCACAATGTCTTAGAAAAGAATTTAGAGACTATTGTGTCACTCAATGTCTTAGAAAATGATTTAGTATTTATATAGGCAACTTCTACATAAACAAGTGGGGAAATATACGTAACACAAACATAAACCGCAGAGAAAAGATGGCCGGAGAGAAAAGATAAGCGCAAGACTAACATATGCTCATAGCAAAATAGAGTTCAAGGTTAAAACTAAATGCAACGCAACTTAAACGCAGGGCAGAGGTAAACCCATAACATAGCTTGCTCAAAGCAAGATGATACTCACATATACGCCATAGCAAAAGCGCGTATAAGGCACACATAAAAGCACGTAAGGATCACATACTGGTTATAGACCAGACCTAAATATTCTACCTAGTTCTCTATAACCTTGGCTCTGATACCAATCTGTCACACCCCTAGACGGGGCCTAGACGGAATACGCTGTTACCTCTTCTGCTCCTACTTATGATCCAGAACCTGCTACGGTTACTGAAGATGATGAAATGTCAAAGGAAAAAGAGATTGATAAACTCATGGCTTTAATTTCTCTCTCGTTCAAGAAAATCTACAAACCTACCAACAACAACCTTCTAACTTCATCAAACACCAGTAGAGCTAATCAAGATAATTCTCCAAGAATCAACAGAGGAACTGGGTATGATAATCAGAGGGCAACTAATGTTGCTGGGGCTAGGGAAAATGTAGGTACTCCGGTTGTGCAGAAGTCTGGGATTCAGTGTTATAACTGCAAGGAATATGGGCATGTATCAAGGGAATGTCAGAAACCAAAACGAGTAAAGGATGCAGCTTATCACAAGGAAAAGATGTTATTGTGTAAACAAGAGGAAGCTGGGGTTCAGTTGAATGCAGAACAAGCTGATTGGAAAGATGATACTGATGATGAGTCTGAAGATCAGGAATTGGAAGCACATTATATGTACATGGCACAGATTCAAGAGGTTACTCCAGATCCAGTTGACAATTCTGGACCAATCTTTGATGATGAGCCAATGCATAAGGTACAAAACAATAATGACAACTATAATGTGTTTGCCATGGAAAATGAACATCCTGAGCAACCTGAATCTAGTAATGACATATATCTGGCGGAACATGGTGACACCAATATCACTATTGATTCATTGGATATATGTTATGATAGAGCTCAGGATGACCAGGATGAAACTGATGATCTTGATCAAGAACGTGATTTGCTTGCTTCTTTAATTCAGAAACTAAAATGTGAAATTGATGACAGCAAAAACCGAAATAAATTTTTGGAATCATCAAACAAGGAGTTAGTTGAATCATCAAATAACCATTTCAAAGAAGCAAACAATGAAATGTCTAAAACTAATCAGTTGATGTTTAAAGACCTTAAGAAGTTCCAAGCGGAACTAGATAAGTATAATGATGTAAATTATGCGTCAAAGGTGGAAATTGATTGTGCAAAAGCTAAAGGGGATTTAATGTCATACAAAATCGATTTTGAAAAATCATCTAATGCATATACTCAAAAAATAAATGATTTAACTCAAACGATTTTGGATATGAAAAAGGAGCTTTGTGCACA
>BQNB010069975.1:0-33299 GCA_026074375.1 Tanacetum coccineum
TACAGTTACGCCATAACCATAAAGATCCATAAATATGGAATGAAGATCATGTACGTATGGAAATTATTTGAAGGTTTCGGCGTAACGCAATATCTGATTACGCTGTAACAATTACTTATTTATGGAATGCCGTGTAAGAAGGTTACGGCGTAACACGTTTATCAGTTACGCCGTAACAGGTTCGATACTTATAAATATATACTTCATTCAAGCTATTCCGATATCACTTCCTCCACAGCCAATTGAAGAGGCGAAAAAGGTCGCAGAATTCCACCTAGAGTCCAAGGGAGATCACACTTTATTTACTTTTTGTATTTAATCGTTCAAATACGAATACTGTAAGAATTATGAGCTTTCTATCTATGATTACTTCTATTTCTTGTTGTATTTCTGTTACCATGAGCGGCTAAGCACTTAAAGTGTTGGCCTAGTTGTATAGTTACTATTGTTATGATGTTTGTTTCCTGTTAGATTATGGTTTTGTTAGATATTCCTTGACTATTGTGTAACCCTGGGTTTTGTTAGTACGGGTGGTTTGGACCTTGCTTGCCCTATTATTAAATTATGATGTCAATATGGGATCCATCGGGTACTAGGGAGGATCTATGACTCCATCCCTAGTGTATGAACTAATCGGTCTCCGCACTTATCACTTAATATACTTAAAAAGCATAGAAACTCTTTCAGAGGGGGTTAATAATATGTATAGGTTATTAGATAAGTTTTGGGAATAGTTGGGATTAATCACTACAACCTGGAAATCCTACCTCCTATACGATTTAGACTGAGTCAGAATCACGGGAATTATAGGATAGACTAAATATAGCTATTCAAGTATATCGACCTTAGAAACCACTAATGAAACCATAGTTTAACATTGCACAGGAAAACGTTTTCATAATAGTAGTAATGAAATAACTAGGTTAGCATGTTTTCTCTCCTGATATCTCCAACTCTTTAATTTTCTTTTTTTTAATATCAACTCTTTTAATTTTTAGTAATTAATTTTATTGTTATTTATTTTAAATCAATCCAAAAACCATTTTTAAAACGCCACATTTCAAATTAAAACTAATTACAACTTAGCTCTTGGGACGACCTCAGATTTATCATTTTATACTACCCACGATTAGGTTCTCTGCCCGTTAGTGCGTTGTCAGGTAGATCGAGTTTTATAAATTTAAAACTTGATAAATTAATATTTAAAAGAAAATATGCATCATGAAGTGAGAAAAGTTTGGAGTGTTGAGCACACAATTTTGAAGGATTTTGAATAATCATTGAGAGATTCTTGAAAAATTATGCTCAGACACTACTTTAGAATCACACATTCATGTTTTAGATATATACAATATTTATGAAGTGATGTACCCACAAACATTAACACATTGGTTTTTAAAAGCTCCTCCTCTAAAATAGATATCTATCAAAGGATTTATTGAGGACAGAAGTGTTCAACACATAATTTTGAAAGATTTAAAAAAATCTTTTTGATAAACTCTTGAAAAATTATGTTCAAAAATTTAGAAACCTTTTTCTTGAGCTCTAAGACTTTGAATGTCATGATGAGTTAGCTCAAGTCCGAGAAGGTGTAAGCTTCTCGTTGTGAGGATAAATGTACATGAGTGCACACTTTCCTTTATTTGAAAAACGAGTTCTAAGCCGAAATCCTTAAAAGTTAAATGTTTTGAGCACTTGTGAAAGGTTTTTGAAAAGAATGCTCGAAATCAAGAAGATTTGTCTTCTTTTGAAGGTAAAGCGCACTGAAGTGTACACTTTCCGTTTATTTGAAAACCGAGTTGTGCATTGAAATGTACACAAGTCATTTTGATGAGCAAAATTTTGAAAGATTTTGAAAAAACCTTTTGACAAAAATTTTGAGTAAATTTCGCTCAAAAATAAGAAGATTTCTCTTCTTTTAAAGGTAAAGCGCACTGAAGCATACACTTCCATTTTATTTGAAAATCGGGTTGTTATCTGAAATTTAATAACAAACCATTAATTTGAAGCGCAAGTTGTAATCTGAAGAAATTACAAGCCATTGTGATATCGAATTAGACAACAACCTTTGGAACCCAGTTAAGCATGGTGCTAACAGGTTTACCAAATTTCGAAAACCATTTGATGGTTGTGTCAATTCGATGCAAAGAAGTTGAATTCCAATGAGGACTAGAAACCGGTGTTTCATTTAAAAATAATGATCGTGGAATTAACGGAGATTTAAAATTCCTTTTGTTTTCCATTGATTATGAAAACTTGAATTTTTTGTGGAGTTTTAAATCTTGATGAAGAAGAAGATTTTCATCTATCGTTGAGAATCGGTGTTTCATTTTGTGAATTCATTTTTGAAATGAATGGAAATCTTCTACTGTTTGGATTTTCAAGTCAGGTTCATTCTTGTTTTGTAACGAAAGCATTTCTGATTTTGAGTATTCGAAAGGTTTTGAATCACTTTGCTTTAGTCTCCAAACTTGCTTTACTGGTGTAAAGCGAAAGTTTGGAGCTTCAAAAACCTACTTTTTCCTACTTGAATCACTTGATTTGAAAACCTTTTGAGAAGTATGTGTTTCACAAACTTGAGGTTTCTTAGAAAACTTTCTATCTTTTTGAAAAGAGTAGGTTGTAAACTGAGACACCCTCTTTGGAAATGATTTGGAATATTCACCCGTGTAAATCTTTGGTGAAACACTTACTTTTGGTGTTGAAAAGTTTGAAACTGGAGATTTCCCTTTGTCTCGGTTAAGAGAATCAAACTTTGCTTTTATAGCATTGTATGAAGTTCTCAAATCGCTAAATTTCTTTTGAAGTGAAAGAAGATATTGTGATGCCAATTTTGATTCTAAAGAAGCAATTTGTTTTAAAAACTGATCTTTTTCGACGTTAGAATCTTGAATCCTACGATCCAGACAACTTTTGTATTTTTAATTTTTCAAAATATGTTTCGAACTTGTCTGTTTTCTTTGAAAAGTCGACTTTGGCATCCTCACAATCTTTTATTTATTGAGCTAAAGTCATTTTGAGCTCCTTAATTTTTGTTTCAAAACTTGATGTTTCATTTCCGAAAAGAATCTTTTTCTCCCCTGATTCTGATTCAGCATTTGAGGGATCAGGATCATATAAAGATTTTTGAAGGAAATCAATTGAGATTTGAGAGTCAAAATTTTTCGTTTTCATTGATTCAATCTTTTGAAAAACGTTATCAAACTTTTTATCCGCAAATTCAGACAACTGAGACTTTAAATTTTTTGCTTCGTTTTGAGAAATGTTTGAACTTCTTGTCTGAACTCGTGAACGTTTGATTGAATCAAACAGGTTTTAAATCGTTTCAAGTGTTCATTTTCTTTTAGTAGTGAAGCGACACTGTATTCTAACTTGATGTTTATGGTTTCAAGATCTTCGGTGTCAAACTTGATTTTGGCTTCATCACTCTTAATACTTAAAACCTGACCATTTTGCACGGCTGTTGAAGATTTGTTTTTAGATTTAAGTTTAAGAGAAATGCAATGTGCCTCCAGTTTTGCAAAATCCTTTTCATATTGGGCACATTGTTTTGTCATTTCTTCTTTGACATCAGTAACGTGTTTTGAAAGTTCAGTTATGATATTTTTGAGACAACACTTTTCATTTTCCAAAGAAGAATTTTGTTCAGACATCTCGTTCTCATACACATGGCTATGTGACTCTGATATGGCTGACTCAAACTGAGTTTTGAAAAATTCTTGTTGAATGTCCAAAATTAAACACGTTTCATCAAACTCGTCTTCAAGAGACATGACGTACTTTAAATCATCTTTCATTTCTTTGACAAGACTCTTTTCAAAGCAGTTTAGTTGAAGATTGACGTTTTTAACTAAAGGTTCAAATTCACCAGACAATCGATTTCTAGCTATCCTTTTGACATTGTCTTCAAAACTCGAAGTAATGCCAACATTCTCTCAAAGAGGGTTTTGCTTTGAAAAAAAATTCCTTTTCAAATTTAAGCATTGCATGTTTGACATAGCAAAAATATTTCATTGGAAGACTTTTCTAGAGTTTTGGATCATAATTACTCTGTTGAGCTTGTTCAAAATGTTTTTCAAATTTTGAGTTTGTTCCAAATGTTTTTTCAAATTAACATTTCTTCTTTTCAAAGGAACTTTTGGTGGTTCTTCAAATTGAGTCTCACCATATACAAAGCCATGATACGAGAGCGGAGATTTTCTTTGTTTTACTTTCAAACATTTTTCAGCTTCACATTTTAATTCTTCTTCAGAAATGATCTTATGATCAGAAAGCAAGTCTTTTCCCATTTCATCAATGTTATACAAGCATGGTGCTAACTCTTTGGCTTTGTTTAATAAACTTATGTTCACATCATCATTTTGGTTCTCAAAGCCAAGACCATGTTTTCCCGTATTAACATTGTCTTCTTTTGGAAGCAACATTCGAAGAGTTTGATCACTCTGTCCCGCTTTTCAAAGTCTGTTATCAAGATCGTTTATTTGTTTCAAAAACTCTTGATTTTTCTTTTCAAGTTCATTTTTCCTTTTTAAAAGTGGTTGGACATACTCATCAAACTTTTCATTTTCCCTAGCGAATGTTTTATCTTTTTGACAAGCTTGAGATTTAAGGTTTGAGATTTCGTCATTTAAAAGTTTAATCTTTTTGCAGTATTCAGATTCAATTGTCTTATATTTTGCAAAATGTTTTTCTTTTTCCTTATATCTCTCAAGCTCATTTGTTAATAATGCATTATCTTGTTGAGCTTCACGATTAACCTTATTACATTTTTCAACATCACATTTGAGGTTATTGATCAAGGAAGCAAAGAAAGCACGTTGTTGCTCATAATCTACATAATCATGTTCTTCCCTGCCTCTATCTGGATCTATATTTGGTATATCAAAAATAATATCATTATTATTCTCATTCACCACATATGTGTCGGAAATAGATTTAGGTTGGTCATGATTTTGTATTACATAAGCAAAAACATTTTCAAACATATCATGATGTAACAACTGGCAATTTTCGGAATTGTAAATGACTATTTTACCCTTTGACTTTTCGGGTCCGACTTGACTTTTGACTTTAGATCTTTTATTGTCACATAAAAATGATTACCGCGTTACCGGTAATTTTTCGGAACATATTTAAATAATAAATCATATTTATTATTACATATCTCTCATGTGAAAAGTTATTTTTAACATCTCGACTTGAAACGAATAAAGATTTAAGTTTATCATAAGTTGACTCTATCAAAAACGAACCGCTAAATCAAAGTTTTCACGATTTGAACTCTAAAGAAATTTGATGTTAAAAAACGGATTTTCGGACAACTTTTTAGTTTTGCCCGAGACCCGAAAACAAGCAGAAAATGACCAAAATACCCTCGCAAAAATTTTGAAATGAAAACAACGCGTACCGACATGAAAATAATTAAATTACATTTAATTATCACCGTTATTAAATAAATATATTTAATAAAATATTTATCATTTTATTCAGAAAACGTTTGCTAAAAACACGAATATTCAGGTTAAAATTCATTTTTATTTTCAGACAAGGCATAACCGGGTTACCAAATAAATAACAAATATTTTTATAAATGTTAATAAATATTATTTATGAAAATACTAACAAGTAAATACCTTATTTTCATGAAAAATCTTTGGAGGCAAAGGCGCAAGTTTCGTGTTTTGAATATCGTTAAGTATCTTTAAACGAGTCCAAACCATTATTTAACAAAATTACACTTTGGCTCCCTGTGGTAATATTTACCACCATTTCACTCAAGTTTCATACACACTGCAATTTATTTCAACAGTTTTCAATATAAATAGAAAAGTGAAACTAGGGTTTCCTCTCTTAAGTCCAAAAACCATAGCCCCATTTCTCTCTAACTTTTCGTGAGCCGTCGGCCACCTCGGTCGCCACCACGCCGCACACATCAACCACTCATCCATTCACTAAAACAAAAACCTAAAATAATTATACGCTTAGTCGCCCCTTACTACAAACAAAGAAATAGTTAAAGTTCCTCATATGGAGTTGACAGCTGGCCGAGAGAGAAGGAGAGTATGTTTTCTCTTACACCGGCCACCATCGTTCCAAAGGAAGAGAAGAACTAGTTATGGCAAATTTCATTCACACCTAGACTTAAACTCATAGAGAATATTCACATTCTCACAATCATACCACAAACAGTTCAAAAATTGTTTTGGAGTCAAACGACCACTGTGTTTGGCCGAGTTTCGATTCGGAGCATAGTTCTTGAATTCCTATTCGGGGTTGATCGATCGATTCGAGTTCACGTCAAAATAATGAGTTTTACGTATGGGAGTTTATAGTGTTTCGAAGTTAGTGTTCGTTGATCGCGATCGTGTTTGTAATCATGTTCGAAGTTTGGGGTTTTGCGCTCAAGATAAGCTTGGTCGTGTCATGTTTAGGATCCGGGTTCGCTCGCTAGTAACTATGATCCGTGAGTAGCAGGTTTATGGGCTCATCTATTTATATATGTGCGTGTACGGATTCTGATCGAAATTTGTCGAACTCGAGTGTTCGTGTTTGAGCTTGTGTTTCGGTTTTACTTCTGTTGATCGTAGTCTTTATGTTTGGATCGATGTTCTTACTCATGTTCATTTTTATATTGAAACGGTCTCATTTTGGCTCGGAGATTATGTGAGTGGAAAATAAGTTTGGACTTTGTTAGCATCAAGATTGGTTAAGAGTAGTTGCTCGGCTTTTTGCGCACTTCATTCCATCTACTAACGAGGTGAGTTTATAGCCCCATGTTTTACTTGTTTTACATATATTTTTTAGGTGAGAACATGTTTGTTTGCAAATGCATTTACATGGTTGATTACAAATTGGTTTACATACTCATTTACATAGCTCGCTATGGAATACATTATTTGACTTTATTTTTGGTCTCAAATACATACTTTTCTTTCGAAATGATTACGGAATTAGCTTAAAGCGGATTGAACTGTATAACAGTCCTAGACCTAATAAAAAAGTAAATGCTTTGGAGGGGACATCTGCGGTGGGGTAATTATTCTTATTGCCCGAGTGTTCTTGGATGGGGGAAACCTTGGGATATTGATGTGTTGGGTACACATATGGTTTTCAGTTACTGCCCGAGGTTCTTGGAGGGGACAACCTACGTGGGGTTAAAAATATAGAAGGCTCTATCCGTGTTTCATGAAAAATCTTAGAGATGATTTAGTAATTTTATTGTAATAAGTGTGATAGACACAATTGAATATTTTACGTTGCTTTGAATTTAAGTTAGGGGAAATACTTAATTTGGACCAATTGCGGTCACTTTCATACGTACATTTTTGTGGACTCATTTGGGGATCGAAATGGGTATGAATATTTTACAAATATTTTGATTTTTCTAAAAAATTCATAACATTACATTTTTGGAAAGAACATCAAGGATTGAAACACGATCCATTCCGCTTTTACAGGAACTTTGGTTCAACATGTATACTTACCAAAAAAACTTTGAACTCATATACTTTATTTATTGACCTTTTAAGCATGGTTTTTCTTAAGGTGATTTGTTGTTTTGGTTACTTGTATGGTGCATGGAGTCTTAAATTTTGGGACAAGAGGTCATTCTAGGGTTTTATACCTTTCTTGGATAATGATCAAATCTCGTTGTATCTTTTTTCATGCTTTTACATTGTTGACAAATGACCAAATCTTGTTGTATTGCTTTCAAGCTTTTCATTATGATGCAATTATGAGACAAATGTTATATCAATTTCAAGAAAATCAACGAGACTGCTTTTCAAACGACACATTTAGAGGTAGTTCTCATGTATCTTGTGTTGTTGTATTATGATGTAACGCTCCCGGACATATTTCCGCTGCGACACATTTTTGGGGGTGTTATAGATTGGTATCAGAGCCAGGTTATAGAGAACTAGGTTGCATATTTTAACCTAGACTATAATTGTTTTCACAAGCATTGCATCACAGCAAAGATTTTCAAAGAGCATACACACTACTTACTTACTTGCTTACATTACTTGTTACATTGAGTCTTTACATGACATACACATATATAATATATATGCTTGCATCCCTTTTACGTACATCGTACGTTTATTTATATAAGAGTTATTTATATAAATACCAGAACATTTCTTAAGACATTGTGAGTTGCACAATGGTCTCATTTTTCTTTTTAGACATTGTGAGTTGCACAATGGTCTCATCTTACTTTTTAGACATTGTGAGTTGCATAATGGTCTCACTTCATCCTTAAACATTGTAAGTTAAACAATGATCTCTAAGAATATTTTTTTTTCATAACCTCATACAATATCGTATCACGCGAAAACCGTCACAATTTTGTTTTCATGGAATTAGGTATGAATCTAAGTATTACAAGTCTTGTATGGGCGGGACTTGTAATACGAGGATTGATATGATAATTGTTATGTTAACAAAATCCGTCACAGTTCTGTTTACATGGGATTATGTATGAACTAAGTATTACAAGTCTTGTATGGGTGAGACTTGTAATAGGAGGATTGATATGATAATTGCTATGTTGACTCGTCCATAATGACCTTTATCTTAATTACTTTAACCGAGTACTCATTAACTATCTTGAACTCTATGTCGATCTCGCCTGATTGTTTTATTCCCCGTCTCCGGAGACGAGTTTTAAACACTCGTCCCGTACTCATTAGAGCACGTGCATCGTCATGTTATCCACCACCTTGAAGGTTATGTGAGTACGCGTATTGCATCGAAAATTATTAAGTATGATGATTTATAATCTCTTTATTTGAAAGGATTGGGACGCCTCTTCATTTAAATAAATAAATTGTAAATCACCGAACCATAAGTTTATCAATTCATTATTTACATAAATTGGGACGCTTCTTTATGCAAATAATAAATTATAAATGAGTGGGCTTAATGGTATCCTATATGAAACGAGTATGAACTCGAACCCAATAATCACTGGAATACGTTAAAAAGGTCTAGAAACACAATCGTGTCTTACCACTCAGCAAAATCTTAAGGCCTCACTTAAGCTACCTCGTCTCATTCTTAAGTTATTACTTTTGCCGTTACAAATCTTTACGATCATGAACTGTTTGTGGAGCTAACCGACTTGTACACACTTGAACTAATGGATTTGATTCATCCTCGAACTAACGACTGAGTATCATATTTCGCCGTCTATCGCATAAGCTTTCCCGCGAGCTCCTCTCATTTGTTGAACTTTATACTGAGGATATTGTTTCTCAAAATATCATGACTCTCCACATCCCATCACCATTTGTTATAGTTATGGTTGCTGTTATTGGGTTTTGGAGCGGTCTACTAGTGCGAAGACTTAGGTCACGATACATCCCAGCTTGTATAACTTTATCCAATAGGTAATGCAGCCCCCCTTAAACCAGATAAACACCTATCGATGAAAGAGATAGTTGAACTATTCATTTCAGGCTACTAGTACGAAGACTTAGGTCGCGATACATCCTAGTACTGCCAAGTAAGTTGAATACTTACATCCATAAGCCTCATTGACGTGAATCATCGAACATTACAGATATCAAAAACGAGACTCCGTCCTCGGACATTTAAAACCTTATACAACCATACTCACGCGACTACCCTTTCCCCTCGACGCTTTCACTATTAAGAGACTTTCCTTAAAACGCGTGTATATCAGTCATAAGACATGTAGTGATATTGTTTTTGAGATACTTATTTTGATGGATTAAATATCTTGGTCAAACCTAGCCAAAAGTTTTGGTATATTGAGAAGTGTCGGAACATTAAATTTTGCTGAATAAAGTTATCAGCGTATTGTTTAGAACTGGTTTATTAAATCTTAAATCCTTTCTTAGTCACACAATCGGCTAACACAAATTAAATCTTGGGATGAGATTTCTTTAAGGGGTAGGTACTGTAACAACTGGCAATTTTTAGAATTGTAAATGACTATTTTACCCTTTGACTTTTCGGGTCCGACTTGACTTTTGTCTTTTGACCTTTAATTGTCACATAAAAATGATTACCGCGTAACCGGTAATTTTTCGGAACATAATTAAATAATAAATATGTTTATTATTACCTATCTCTCATGTGCAAATTTATTCTTAACTTATTTGACCTGAAAATGAAAAGATATATGTTATTCGTAATTTGACTTATCAAAACGAGTTGCTAAATCGCGTTTTCACGACTCGGACTCTAAAGCAATTTGATGTAAAACGACATTCCGGACAACTTTTTAGTTTTGCCCGAGACCCGAAAACAAGCAGAAAATGACTGAAATGCCCTGGCAAATTTTTGAGAGCCGCACGCAACGCGTACTGACACAAAAATAATTAAATTTATATTTTATTATCACTTTTTATTAAATAAAAATATTTAATAAAATATTTAACATTTTATTTAAAAAACGTTTATTATTTTTTCTTTTTTTGGGTAAACGGTTACCCCGGTAAAATATATTAATCACAAAAAAGAGGATTAGTACAATGGAATGTGACTAAAGTACCACATTAACCTCAAGCCTAGACTTGAACTACCAACTACAACTTATGACATGCCATAAGAAGTTTCAGGCTTAATAAATTATGAACTATAGAGTCTAAAATTACTAGGCATCATCCATTCTGAAAGCATTTTGGCAACGCGCGGCTTATTCTTGAATCTGAATGTGACTAACTTAAGCCTCACCGTTACGATAACAAGATCTCTAATGTCTTCCGGGGTTCTTCTTTGGTTCTTGAATAAACGATTATTCCTTTCACTCCAAATAAAATATGTTGCTGCCGCAAACAAGAGCTTCCCCACTACACTATTAAATGAGCGCTTAGTTCCTATAGGAAGGAGCTAAGCAATAATATCCTCCAAAACAGGTGCAACCCTCTCCATTCCAGCAAGGTGGCGAAGAAGACTCCAAACTTTAGACGAAAAGCTACATTCAAAGAAAGTATGCTCATGTGAATCCATTTGCAAGCCGCATAAAGAACATCTAAGCTGCGTAATATCAATATCAGGACCAATGTCCCACGACCGCAACTTATCTTGGGTTTTCAGACTACGTCTCATAATGAGCCACATGTGAAACGCATGACGTGGTATGCAATGCGAAAACCAAACTATAGAATACCATGGAGCCTCAACCCCTTGCGGACGTAAGGCCTCCCATGCACATTTAACAGAAAAACTAGTCACATTACCATTTCCATCATGCCAACGTATGCAATCCTCCGTATCATTCAGAACCGGAACAAGAATGAGGCCCAAGTTAGGGGCCTTGAGCAGCCACGCTTGGGGCCAATCCCAAGCCCTATTAGTTATAATATCCGCAACACACATACAAAAATGAAATCCGTTCCTTGTATTGTCTTTCGGTGTAAGGAAATTAGCTAACGGTGACTGGTCACACCATGTATCATACCAAAGGGATGTTCGATGCCCATTACCCACCTGTTTCCACAAAAAAGGTTTCACAACATCGCGGAGCTGAAGGAGTTTGCGCCATCCCCAACTCATTGAAGCCTTAGGTCGAATGTCCCATAGTGTACGGCCTTTAAGCTTATACATATGAATCCACCGGACCCACAACGATTCCTTATTAGATACAATGTTCCATATATGTGTAGTCATTAATGCAATGTTAAAAACCTTTAGACACCGAATACCAAGACCTCCCTTACGTTTAGGCAAACATATGTCTTCCCATGACACTTTTGCTTTCCCCCTTTTATACTCGCCATTACACCACAAAAACCCGCGTATGAGCTGTTGTATGTCATCGATTATGCCAAAAGGAATAGCAAGAACCGATGCCTAATAAACTTGCATTGACGAAATCACAGAATTGCACAGTTGAAGTCTACCTGCAAAAGACAACGATTTATTCTTCCAATCTCTTATGCGATTTCTTGCCTTTTCCACAAGAACTTTGCAATCCTTGTTTAAAAGTCTCGATGTATTAGAGGAACACCAAGATAATTAACCGGAAACACACCATCCGAAAACGGCATAACATTAAGTATGGATAACTTAATATGGTTCACAACATTACAAAAGAAAACCGTGCTCTTAGGAATGCTTGGAACCAATCCCGAAACCTGTTTGAATTCATTTAAGGAATCCATAATAACAGTAGCCGATGCGACATCACCCCTTGAAAAGAGAAAAAGGTCATCGGCAAAACACACATTAATAATTCGAAGCTCCTCACACTGCTTATGGTACCTAAATGAATCAGATAGTCGTACCCTCCTTTGCAGAATCAATGTCAAAACTTCCATAACTAACGTAAATAAGTATGGAGAAAGAGGATCATCTTGTCGAAGACCTCGCTTTCCTTTAAAGAAACCATGAATGTCGCCATTTACGCAGATAGAGAACGAAGGAGATTTTACACAAGCCATGATCCACTTGATCATCAAAGGATGAAACCCAAAACATTTGAGAATAAAACCCAAAAATCTCCAATTAACCGTATCATATGCCTTCTGAATGTCAAAAACATTTATTAGAAAAGCGAAGATTTAAGTTAAAGTTTATTTTACGGATAAAGTTTATCCGTGATACACAAATAAATAATAAACATTTTAAAATAAATGTTATAAAACATTTATGCAATAATAGTTGAGTGAATACTCATATTTCATGGAAAAATCATTTTGAACGCAACGGTGTAATTTTCGTGTTGTGAATAAATCGTTAACTATCCCAAACGAGTCCCGAACCATTATTTACTAAAATTTACACTTATGGTCCCTGTGGTTATATTTACAACACCAACCCTAAACTATCCTACACTTGTCACAATTATTTTAAACTTTCAACTATAAATAGAAACATTTTAGGGTTTCATCCCATTTGATTACAACCCTAGCCACACACATGCTCTCCTCCCAAATCCGGCGTCGCTCTGCGGGTTTCCGGCCATCGTCGCCGGAAGCCGAGGCAAACACCACGACACCACCACCTTTATCATCTCCTCACCCCCGTAACCACCTCAACATCATCTCCATCATGGCAGCCGCGCCACCACCATCTACACCAACTGCCGCCGCCTACACCTACATCACAACTACTACCACCACCGCATCACCCCACCACCGAGTCCACATCATCATCATCTTCACCACCAAGGGTGCGTTGGTTTTCTCAGCCACTACCATGGGTGCGTGGGGTTTTATTAAGCACCAAAAGGGGTGCGTTGGTTTTGATAAAGACACCACAAGGGTGCGTATGGCTTAACAGAAAACGTATAAGGCGCGTTTGGTCTTTAAAAACGACCACCGAGGTGTGTTTGTTTTCTTGACACCACGTAGGGTGTGTTGGTTTAGCATGAAAAATGACATAGGGTGTGTTTGTTTTGTTTTCATCAGTATAGGGTGCGTTTGGGTTAACATAAGCACCGGAAGGGTGCGTTTGGATCTGGGTTCAGTCCACTAGGGTGCGTTTGGTGTTGTCTCAGCCCACAAGGGTGCGTTTGGTGTTGTCTCAGCCCGCAAGGGGTGCTTTTGGTTAGCAGTTTCGCACTAAGGGTGCGTTTGGGTTAGCAGTTTCGCACTAAGGGTGCGTTTGGGTTAGCAGAAAAACCAATAAGGGTACGTTTGGGTTAATATAAATCGGCTAATATAAATATGTTAAAGTTTTGGTAAAATATAAAATCAGATTAAGTGGTGGTTAAAATGATTAAATAAATGTGCTACTTATTATTTTGTTTCCTATTCGATCTCGTTTATATATATATATTTGAAACACGCGAGTATTGCAACATTGATTGATTTATTAAGAGAAAAAACGTTGAGTTTTGTAAAAATGGGAAACGTTGTATAAACGAATAAGTTCATGTCGAAATTTATAAAAAGTTTTATACTCAATAAATTTTATTATAACTTCTATTATCTTAAAAAACCGATAAAAGACGAAGTTATATTGTCTTAAGATTGTTTAATTTATAATTATACAATAACCAGATAAACAAACAAAAACTATACTTTTACAAATAGGATAACTATTTTAGCTAAAACCGTCAAGGAAACGAAATACTAAATTATGAAATATTATTTTATAATTCCCGGCTAATAGACAATGAAATAACTTTTATAAAAGTTTTAAGAATGTCATTTATCTAATCCAAAACTTTAAAACATGTGTTTACTTTTATGCCAGAACTCTTTATTTAATTAAGTGGTGATTTCCGAAAATGTGTCAAACTATTTGGTTTAATTATTTACTCACACTTCTTATATAATACTTGCAAAGCATTATATACTTCATATTAATCGTTGTATTGTTTGTATTTGTTATATAATTCATGGTATGAGTTATATAATTGTTTATTTTTCATATGTAATATATACGAAATATATTACATACTTTACGTTTACTTTTTGATTTATTTTATTTAACCAACCACCAAACTATTACAACTTGAAATCTAAGTCTTTTATCAACGTGACGCGTTGATGTGATCATCCATCGGAAACCCAAATACATTATCCTAGGCTAGTGGGTCATAGCCGTTAAGATAACCGCAACTTCTTGGTCGAGCCGTTTCGTCTTCTGTTTGTGTTGTGCATATTAGATGCCTATCTGTCAACTGTTCGACATCATCGAGGTGAGTTTATAGCCCCATGTTTTACTTGTTTTACATATATTTTTGGGGTGAGAACATGCTTGTTTGCAAATGCATTTACATGGTTGATTACAAATTGGTTTACATACTCATTTACATAGCTCGCTATGGGATACATTATTTGACTTTATTTTTGGTCTCAAATACATACTTTACTTTTGAAATGATTACGAATTAGCTTAAGCGGATTGAACTGATAACTACAAGTAAATGCCCGGGTGTTCTTAGAAGGGACACCTGTGAGGGGTACACAATCATTTTTGCCCGGGTGTTCTTGGAGGAGACACATGCGAGAGGTACACATTCATTATCACCCGGGTGTTCATGGAGAGGACACCTGCGAGGGACAAGTCTTATATCAATTTCAAGAAAATCAACGAGATTACTTTTCAAACGACACATTTAGAGGTCGTTCTCTTATATCTTGTGTTGTTGTATTATGAAGTAAGCCCTCGAACATATTTCCGTTGCGACACATTTTTGGGGGTGTTACAAATCCTATGTTAGCTCTAATCCTAATTCTAACAGATAAAGGGGGTTTCAGCCTGAGAGACTGGCACGGGTTTGGTTGGTGACTACAATTAATTCAAGACACTTTAACCCACGCAATCAAATTAACAGAAAATAAAAGAGCAGTCGAGCCTTATGGCAAAAAACTATATTAGCCATCATTAATCTGATTAAAAGTTGGTTTGTTTATTCAGTGCAATGATTACTTATCTCGAAGAGGCATATCATTCTTAGACTTAGGCGGGACTTCATCCTAAGACCTATACAAATTAATTCTGTTACAATTAAAGCATCCGTATAAAGCATCCTTATTACCTGATTATAATCTATCTTAGGGATTAAAGCAATGTTGATCTTGCTAAACCCTAGCTCATAGAGACTTTACCCACTTACTGCTTAATGGTAATTTATACTCTAGTAGTCCACTTGTCCAACTATCTAATGACATCAGAACATTATTTGTTGAATTATCTAGATTCACCTACTAGTCAACATGTTCAATAAACCAAAGGTAGTTTCCATTAACTAGTTAAGCCAGAAGCGTATTCTTAGCATGATTTTAGAAGGACAATATTTATGATCCTATGATTCTAGATGTATAAATTACTATATGGAGAGCTATCCCATAATCTAGATCACTTGGTCCGTATCACTAGATCTAGTTGAATGATAGGTCGCATACAAAAGCACGAAACAAGTATATTGATAAACATAAACAAGCATACAACGATAAATTAAGCAATCAAGATATAAACGAAACCAAACATTTAGATCTTTATAATAATGGCTAATACCCGAAGGTATTAGCCTTCAAACATCATAATTAATACAAGAGTAATTGTTTTAGCCAAGGTAAACTAACCGAGTTAACGAATGATACCAAAAACTAAACGATTACAAAAGTATAAGAAATTACACGTTGTCTTCTATGGATTGGAATGCATTGCAAGACCTCTTCTACTCTTTTTCTCCTCTGAAAATCAACTTTTATGGTTTAGGTATCAAGAATATGATTTAGCACCCTTAACACTCATTTTTGAGTTTTCTATTTATACTGTCTGGAAGTCCGTTCGATACGGCGTATTGGAGTTTCTTGGAGTAGGGACCACGTTTGATATCTTCCAGAATCTTCACATACTATATCTTTAATACGGTGTATTGGTCTTCTCTGGATACGACGTATTGAGCTTGTTTCCTTCGTGGTGTTTGTGAGTGTAGACACAGATACGCTGTATCTTCCTTAATGGATAGCCATATTGGTAGTCAGAATAGTACTTGATAACACCTAGATTTGGTATGTTTTGGGATGCGTTATCTTGGTTTTATATGTGCTAATTGGTTAAATAATACTACTTTTACCCCTGTTATTGTGCAATATGAGTTTCTTGTGTTGCAGCTAGCCGAAAGAAACAACGTGAAGAAAAGAAGCTATGAAGTGAGTGCTAATTAGATATTTGATTTGAAGACCCCCGTGGAACAGTAAAATATGCACTTTAGGTCATAAACATGTGGTATGAATTAGCTCGAGGGATAAAAAGTTGATCGGAGGACGAAAATGAGGAAAAGTGAAGATCGCACATTGTGATGAGCACTCTGCCGCCCGGCAGAAGGGATTGCCGCCCGACAGAGAGCTCAATTGTATTACCGCCCGGCGCAAGACTTTGCCGCCCGGCAGGACCACGCTGTCAGTTACATTTTTGTAATTATGAGAGTATTAACGAACCATAATGCCTGGAAACCGATCATGTACTCATAATATCAACTGAGGGGACTTCCATTTACTTCTTAAGTCGATTTGGAAGTAATATATAGTAGTGGATGTTTTGACCTAAAAACAACAACAAGAAACCCTTAACCCCCAATTAGGTTAAGTTTACACCACTTATATTCACCCCAAAAGCTGTAGAAATATCTTTGCAAATCCAGGAGAGTGTGAGGACAAATTTGAATGAAGAACCACCACTCTTGGAGTTACGTTTATTACGACAATTAAAGGCCTTTGGCGAGCTACATCACCAAACTTGTAGGAATCTTTGTAGGTATTAATCTTTACAAACATTTCTGAGATGTGTCTAAATTTATCATTTGAATGTTGGATTGTGAAATGAATTTATATATGGAGTAGTCTCATAATACTTATGTGTGGAATGAAATGATTTGGTGAAATGTTTGATTATATATGAATGATGATTTTTGCGAACATGTGGTTTATTTATGTCTTAAGTTCTTTTCTATGATTTGTAGTAGAATACCCACAGAATCATAGGTCGAAAGGGATTCCGTGGTGTAGGATATTCTCTATTAGTAGTGACAAACTAAAAAGGGGTTTTGGTAATTGACATCTACCATCTTCACATAATCAAAAAGATGAACAAAATGGCTTGAATTCAAGTATAGGGCGAAAGGACTCGTTGAATCACTTAGGAGCATCAGTTATCTAGCAAACACACTTAATTGGCTTGGGGTTAATGATGTTCATAGGTCGCAAGGGTTTGTCATTAGTTTCATGCATAAATATGATTTGGTGAAGTACACCACAGAGTCAAGTCATATATAAATGGGTTTTGTGAATCATATACACTTATTTAACCAACATAATCAAACATAAATATTAATGACATGGATTTCTCGCATAAGTATAATCTTAAAAATGGAATGAATTTGTTTAAGTAATTACCTTGATTTTGTGACGCTAATGGCCATGACAACCTTAGTGTCTTTCTTGATACCTAGTATTGGTTTAGACCAAGTCCCGTGGAACGAATTTGACTTACCCGACTTTAATACGATTGAACGAGTATACTTGCTCGTATGTTTCGTTGGTAATTTAATTAGTCTCGATTATAAATGTAAAACTTGCACCCGACCAACGTCAACAAGTTTTTGGTGCCGCTGTCGGGGACTTGTATTTTATTCCTGTTTTAATCATTACAAAAGGTAGCAGAAATGTTTAGTTAAAAATTAGATGGTAAATAAGTAGCCATAAATAAAAAAATTTCTTTCAGAAGGTTGCATGCCGAGCGGCACACTTGCTTGCTGGGGCGGCACACCACCTGATATATAAAAAAGACGTAAAGTAAAAAAACGAGCACCCTGCCGGGCGGCTAAGGCACCTAGCCGGGCGGCTCGGGCTGTTCTGTTTAAAAAAATTGTTTTGTTCTACATGTTCGCTTGGTTAATTTCGTGTCTCTTTCTAAATGTTTATGAAGTAGTAATTGAATTTATGATTTCGTGTTTAGTTTACTAGTGCTTTAGTAAAATTAATTAATAAATAATAAAAAATATATATAAAATTTTTTCGAGCACCCTGCCGGGCGGCAAACGAGCTGTGCCGAGCGGCAGAGAGTGTTCTGAGATTTTTTTTTCGAGTTTTGAAAATATGAAGCATAAGGATGCCCGGGTCAGTTCTAAAATGGTAAACGAGTTAAACTACTATGAAAAATGAGTGTGAATGATTAATTGTTATTACTAACCCATTGCTAATGAGTTGGATGATGCGTGTTGTCTTTAATAGTTGTTTAAGCTTTCAGAATGGATACTTTGAGCTTGGTTTCGAAATACTTGAAGGATCTTGAGGAATGTATGGATGATGGTGATTCAAAAGTTGCTAAGGAAGCAAAATTGTTTGATGCTTTGGAGCACAAGAGTATTGTGATAGAGGTGGACAATAAAAAAATTGCAATCTTTACCAAGGCACCACTTTGAGCCTTTGGTGAACCATTCATAAGGTACTCTTTACCATGCAAAGTTGATAGGCAAGGAGCTTGGGATGCGGAGCTCGACCTTACGGATTCGACAAATTACGTTACAGAAGAAGTGTTGGGAAACATGGGTTTTGTGCGTGTTAATTTTTGCGACTACGGTAGAAAGATGGTGAATGATGTCAACGTGGAAATTCATGGGGTCAAGTTCAAGGCTGATTTTGTTGTTTTAGATTATGTTAATGAGGGAGAACCTTCTATCATGTTTGGAAGGGACTTTTTGGTGACAACTAAAAGCCACGTCGATTTCGGATTAGGAGAGATAAGGATGAATCATACTATGTTTAAAGAGGGTATTGAAGTGATCGATCTTACGGAGGAAGTTAGAAGCTCAAGCGAAGAAGTTGTCAAGATAGGGAAAGTAATTAGGAAAAGATCTGATTTTTAAAATTTTGTTCTACAACATATACCCAAAACGAGATGAAGGTAATTTAAATGATAAGGGTAATAGTAAACCATTTTGAATAAAAAATATATATTGTGCTATAATAACTAGTGGTTAAGTCTGGAAATTACTAGTTACCAACTATGTCATAGTCGATCGGAGGTTGATCGAAAGAAATAAAAAAGTGAATAAATAGCCAATGAAGCTATAAATTATGAAGACGAAGGAAGAAGAAGTTAAATGTTGGAGTATCGATTAGCCAATGTGCTAAGACGTGATACTGGTAGTTCATCAAAAAGTTAGGAAATAACTTACTTGGTAACTAGGAGTTTGTAAATTTAACCAGCTTTAGTTACAAACAAAAAGTAAATAAAAATCCTTTTGATAAATTACCTGGTTTTCACATTGTCTTTCGGAGTTGTTGCGATACTAATTTTGAAGTAACTTTTTTATTTTAAAGAATGAACCTGCTCGAGGGCGAGCAAAACTTAAGTGTGGGGGAATTTGATAACGCCTAGATTTGGTATGTTTTGGGATGTGTTATCTTGGTTTTATATGTGCTAATTGGTTAAATAATACTGCTTTTACCCCTGTTATTGTGCAATATGAGTTTCTTGTGTTGCAGCTAACCGAAAGAAACGAAGTGAAGAAAAGAAGCTATGAAGTGAGTGCTAATTCGATATTTGATTTGAAGACCCCCGTGGAACAGTAAAATATGCACTTTGGGTCATAAACATGTGGTATGAATTAGCCCGAGGGATAAAAAGTTGATCGGAGGACGAAAGACGAGGAAAAGTGAAGATCGCACATTGCGACGAGCACTCTGCCGCCCGACAGAAGGGATTGCCGCCCGACAGAGAGCTCGATTGTATTGCCGCCCGGCGCAAGACTTTGCCGCCCGGCAGGACCACGCTGTCAGTTACATTTTTGTAATTATGAGAGTATTAACGAACCATAATGCCTGGAAACCGATCATGTACTCATAATATCAACTGAGGGGACTTCCATTTACTTCTTAAGTCGGTTTGGAAGTAATATATATAGTAGTGGAGGTTTTGACCTAAAAACAACAACAAGAAACCCTTAACCCTCAATTAGGTTAAGTTTACACCACCTATATTCACCCCAAAAGCTGTAGAAATATCTTTGCAAATCCAGGAGAGTGTGAGGACGAATTTGAAGGAAGAACCACCACTCTTGGAGTTACGTTTATTACGACAATTAGAGGCCTTTGGCGAGCTACATCACCAAACTTGTAGGAATCTTTGTAGGTATTAATCTTTACAAACATTTCTGAGATGTGTCTAAATTTATCATTTGAATGTTGGATTTGTGAAATGAATTTATATATGGAGTAGTCTCATAATACTTATGTGTGGAATGAAATGATTTGGTGAAATGTTTGATTATGTATGAATGATGATTTTTGCGAATATGTGGTTTATTTATGTCTTAAGTTCTTTTCTATGATTTGTGGTAGAATACCCACAGAATCATAGGTCAAAAGGGATTCCGTGGTGTAGACTATTCTCTATTAGTAGTGACAAACTAAAAAGGGGTTTTGGTAATTGACATCTACCATCTTCACATAATCAAAAAGATGAACAAAATGGCTTGAATTCAAGTATAGGGCGAAAGGACTTGTTGAATCACTTAGGAGCATCAGTTATCTAGCAAATACACTTAATTGGCTTGGGGTTAGTGATGTTCATAGGTCGCAAGGGTTCGTCATTAGTTTCATGCATAAATATGATTTGGTGAAGTACACCACGGAGTCAAGTCATATATAAATGGGTTTTGTGAATCATATACACTTGTTTAACCAACATAATCAAACATGGATATTAATGACATGGATTTCTCGCATAAGTATAATCTTAAAAATGGAACAAATTTGCTTAAGTAATTACCTTGATTTTGTGACGCTAATGGCCATGACAACCTTAGTGTCTTTCTTGCTACCTAGTATTGGTTTAGACCAAGTCTCGTGGAACGAATTGAATTACCCGACTTTAATACGATTGAACGAGTATACTTGCTCGTATGTTTCGTTGGTAATTTCATTAGTCTCGATTATAAATGTAAAACTTGCACCCGACCAACGTCAACAAGTTTTTGGCGCCGCTGCCGGGGACTTGTATTTTATTCCTGTTTTAATCATTACAAAAGGTAGCAGAAATGTTTAGTTAAAAATTAGATGGTAAATAAGTAGCCATAAATAAAAAAAATTCTTTCAGAAGGTTGCATGCCGGGCGGCACACTTGCCTGCCGGGGCGGCACACCACCTGATATATAAAAAAAGAAGTAAAGTAAAAAAACGAGCACCCTGCCGGGCGGCTAAGGCACCTAGCCGGGCAGCTCGGGCTGTTCTGTTTAAAAAAATATATTTTGTTCTGCATGTTCGCTTGGTTAATTTCGTGTCTCTTTCTAAATGTTTATGAAGTAGTAATTGAATTTATGATTTCGTGTTTAGTTTACTAGTGCTTTAGTAAAATTAATTAATAAATAATAAAAAATATATATAAAATTTTTTCGAGCACCCTGCCGGGCGGCAGACGAGCTGTGCCGGGCGGCAGGGAGTGTTCTGTGAAAAAACTTTTCGAGTTTTGAAAATATGAAGCATAAGGATGCGCGGGTTAGTTCTAAAATGGTAAACGGGTTAAACTACTATAAAAAATGAGTGTGAATGATTAATTGTTATTACTAACCCATTGCTAATGAGTTGGATGATGCGTGTTGTCTTTAATAGTTGTTTAAGCTTTCGGAATGGGTACTTTGAGCTTGGTTTCAGAATACTTGAAGGATCTTGAGGAATGTATGGATGATGGTGATTCAAGAGTTGCTAAGGAAGCAAAATTGTTTGATGCTTTGGAGCACAAGAGTGTTGTGATAGAGGTGGATAATCAAAAAATTGCAATCTTTACCAAGGCGCCACTTCGGGCCTTTGGTGAACCATTCATGAGGTACTCTTTACCATGCAAAGTTGATGGGCAAGGAGCTTGGGATGCGGAGCTCGACCTTGCGGATTCGGCAAACTATGTTACGGAAAAAGTGTTGGAAAACATGGGTTTTGTGCATGTGAGTCTTAGCGACTACGGTAGGAAGATGGTGAATGATGTCAACGTGGAAATTCATGGGGTAAAGTTCAAGGCTGATTTTGTTGTTTTAGATTATGTTAACGAGGGAGAACCTTCTATCTTGTTTGGAAGGGACTTTTTGGCAACAACTAAAAGCCAAGTCGATTTTGGATTGGGAGAGATAAGGATGAATCTTACTAAGTTCGAAGAGGGTATTGATGTGATCGATCTTTTGGAGGAAGTTGGAAGCTCAAGCGAAGAAGTTGTCAAGATGGGGAAAGCAAACCGCAACAAAGGCTATAACATTAACAAACTCACTCCCCCTCCTTCCTTGAGGCTAGAAGAAATTCCACCAACTTCCACCATTCCACCACAACCGATATACCATCCCCTAACCCCAAAGCAAAAGGAGAAAATGAAAGAGGTATTGGACATCAAATACAAAGAGCTAGAGGAATCGAAGCCCATTCTTGAAGTGTTGGAGAACTATGTTATGTACAAGAAGAAATTGGATGAAATTTTGATAGGTAAGGAGAGGCTTAACAAGAAAGAGTTTAGCGAGGAGGACAAAGTAGGCATAATTGAACACGGTTTGCCTAAGAAAATGTGTGATCCCGGAAACTATGTTTTGCCGGTGAAGATTAACGGTGTTGTTGAGATGGTTGCTCTAGTGGATACCGGAGCAAGTGTAAGTGTTTTGCCATATAGCTTATATAAAGATCTTGGGCTCAGAGATCCGAAACTTGACAATGGCGGATAATACGCAAGCTAAGGCGATGGGAGAAGTAAAAAATGTAAGGATCCAAATAGGATATCAAGCCTACGCGGTTGATCTTTTAATCTTGGATATTCCGGTGGACCCCGAGTTACCATTGCTTTTGGGACGACCTTTCTTGAGAACTTGCGGGGCTATTATTGACATGGGAAGAGGTACGCTTTGCATTGATGATGGGGTTATCCGTCATACCTATTTTCCCAAGCCACGGTCAAAGTCATATGTTGAAGCTTTTGAGATGGAAGGAGACGATGATTGGCTAGGAAGTTTTGAAGTAGGAAGAGACGAAGATGGAAACGTGAAGTATGGTCCGATTGCACCATTATTTATAAATATCGAAGATGATATGGAAAGGGCGTTAGCAATGGAGGCATATTTTAATCCCTTCAAAAATGTAATTGTGTTTAAGAAACTTGTAGTCTTTCTTGGCTCATTGCTGGTGCAATTGAAAAACTTAGATTGGGGCAATGAAGGATATGGAACATACAAGAAGATTGATGGCGATGGAGACCGGCATGCTAGGTTTGAAACTGTTACGCCTAGTGGAAGGAAGTATTAATCGAGCATTTAAAACCAAGACCACTACAAGGAAGCTATCGGGAAAGTTCAAGACCGAGGATGTTTTGAGGTTTAGTCATTTTCTTGACTAAGGAAATTGAAGAGAAGATAAAGATGGAGCGTGGAAGAATAAAGCACAAATCACATGTGCTAAAGTTGTTTGCTTTCTATTTTCGTTTATGCATCTTTTAGGAAACTTTTACTTTTGGTTTAGATTTTACTTTCGGTTTGGTTATAATTGGTTTAGACGATTAGGTTCGCGTTTGGTTTAAGTTTGGGAAATTTGGATTATTATTATTATGGTTAATTTACTTGTGCAATAATTGATGTCAAGATATGGAGTTGTGTGATTTGAAAAAGCATTAAGCTTATGTCGGGGTAAAAATTTTAAGGTAAAAATACACCATTTTGGTCAAGCCGCACGGCAGAAGGCAAAGCCACCCGGCTAGACAAAAACCTCAAAAACCTAAAAAAAACTCAAAGAAAAAGAAAAAAACACACACAAACACACACACACACACTACTATCTTGGATCATCCAATTTGATTTTTTAATCTAATTGCAAGCAAGAGAGTTGTTTGTTGATCATCTATGGCACCTAAGAAGGTATGTAATTGTTTTAATTTTCCTTTTATGCATATCAAATTCGTGATTATGATTTAGGGTACGAAATTAGGAGATTTTGATTCGTTGCGAATTAGGCTAATTGGTTTTGGAATTAAGTGGGTATATGCTAGGAGATTAAATCCCAGAAGGAATTAAATGGTTTGGTCAAGTGTGGATCAAATGGTTCATGATTGAAAATATGAAAATTTTGAGGTCGAATTTTTCATTCAAATTTGTTGAATGCAATTGCTTAAATGTGATGTATGATTGATCTTAGAGGTTCTATAATGCTAGATTGGTTGTATGGATCACCCATTATGATTTTGAGTGAGGTTAAGAAAATTTGGTGAATTTAGGAAAAATGGCGAAAAAAGTTTGAGGAAGAGTTTTTGAAAAGTGTTAGGACACCCATAAGAGCATTAGGAAGAGTATGGGAAAACTGGGTGGAGAAGTAAACACCCAGAAAACGTTAGGTGAGCCGAAACGGCTTGGGACGAATGCCCAGCCAGACGGCTGAATGCTCTGCCGGACGACATAGAGGACGACCGAGCACCGTACCGGGCGGCAGACATGCTGTGCCGGGCGGCTAGGGAGGTTTTGTCCTTGTTTTTGTCAAATTTGAACGGGCATGTGCAATGGGTGAAATACTTGGTTTTATCAGTTTATAAATGAGTAGGATCTTTGGTGCATAGGGTAGCTAGTAGGGAGAGATGCCAAAAGCGAGATTTGTAGATGATGAGCGCTTTAAAGGAGTCGCGTGGAGTGAATTTAGCTTGGATCATTGCGGGATCATTTGTACAACACGCCCCAGGTACTAAGAAGAATAGTGTCATTTATGCAGGACATCATGTGACTAAAATTGCTTGTTTTCTTGGCTATTGTGTGGATGATGAGATCAAGAAGTGTTCAATGCGTTATGTCGAGTTTTAGGACTTCGGAAGATGTTGGCGGATGTAGTTCGATGAGGGAGAATTCATGCTTGAAGAAAGGAAACTGGATTACCAACCCATGTGCAGTAAGGAAGCAGTGGGCCGAGGAAGAGCATGGAGGTTTGACCCTATGAGGGGGGAGATTGGAACACGAGTTTGAGTGAGATTGAGCGAGGGAATGTTTGGAGAGATTCTATGATGATTCAGAATAATTATATGCTCGCACATTCCATGCCCATTCTCCATCATTTAGCGGACCAAGGTAACTTTGCATACCCAACTTATGGAAACACTAAAAAATGTTCCCCTTACTCCATATCCATATATACCTTACCCTTACCTTACATACATTACCCCAACCCGGGTAATCAAAGCAACCAAAGAGGAAGCTATGGATTAGGTGATGATGATTACTTTACAAGTGCCATGCCAGATTTTGGAGGTAGTTCTTCGGGATATGCAGTTGGAGGTTCATCTAGAGAGGCTGGATTTAATGATGATGATATGGATGAGTGATTGCATAGGAAAGTTTAAAAACTTTGTTTAAATTCAATTGGACACTTTAATTCGTACCGCAAGGAATTAAACTTATATGTGTTAAAACTATTTTTATGGATTGTCAATTTTAGGATGTTTTTATTTATCATGTTATTTTGGGAAATGCGGTATATTTGCAGTATTTGCAGGTTTGACATGTGTTGACATACATGGTGGTTTATCATACCCGAGTTCAGAAGGAACTTGATTCGCATACTCGAAACCACATATGAGGATTGTGTCAAAAATCAGGTAGTATCGATTGTCCTAACTTTTCCTATTTCCTTTACTTTGAAGTTCGTTTACTTACATTGAGGACAATGCAAAACTTAAGTGTGGGGGAGGGAAAGTAATTAGGAAAAGATCCGATTTTTAAAATTTTGTTCTGCAACACATGCCCAAAATGAGATGAAGGTAATTTAAATGATAAAGGTAATAGTAAACCATTTTGAATAAAAAAATATATATTGTGCTATAATAACTAGTGGTTAAGTCTGGAAATTACTAGTTACCAACTATGTAGTAGTCGATCGGAGGTTGATCGAAAAAAAAAAGTGAATAAATAGCCAATGAAGCTATAAATTATGAAGACGAAGGAAGAAGAAGTTAAATGTTGGAGTATCGATTAGCCAATGTGCTAAGACGTGATACTGGTAGTTCATCAGAGAGTTAGGAAATAACTTACTTGGTAACTAGGAGTTTGTAAATTTAACCAGCCTTAGTTACAAACAAAAAGTAAATAAAAATCCTTTTGATAAATTACCTGGTTCTCACGTTGTCTTTTAGAATTGTTGTGATACTAATTTTGAAGTAACTTTTTGATTTTAAAGAATGAACCTGCTCGAGGGCGAGCAGAACTTAAGTGTGGGAGAATTTGATAACGCCTAGATTTGGTATGTTTTGGGATGCGTTATCTTGGTTTTATATGTGCTAATTGGTTAAATAATACTGCTTTTACCCCTGTTATTGTGCAATATGAGTTTCTTGTGTTGCAGCTAGCCAAAAGATACGAAGTGAAGAAAAGAAGCTATGAAGTGAGTGCTAATTCAATATTTGATTTGAAGACCCTTTTGGAATAGTAAAATATGCACTTTGGGTCATAAACATGTGGTATGAATTAGCCCGAGGGATAAAAAGTTGATCGGAGGACTAAAGAAGAGGAAAAGTAAAGATCGCACATTGCGACGAGCACTCTGTCGCCCGGCAGAAGGGATTGCCGCCCGACAGAGAGCTCGATTGTATTGCCGCTCGGCGCAAGACTTTGCCGCCCAGCAGGACCACGATGTCAGTTAAATTTTTGTAATTATGAGAGTATTAACGAACCATAATGCCTGGAAACTGATCATGTACTCATAATATAACCTGAGGGGACTTCCATTTACTTCTTAAGTCGGTTTGAAAGTAATATATATAGTAGTGGAGGTTTTGACCTAAAAACAACAACAAGAAACCCTTAACTCTCAATTAGGTTAAGTTTCCACCACCTATATTCACCCCAAAAGCTGTAGAAATATCTCTGCAAATCCAGGAGAGTGTGAGGACGAATTTGAAGGAAGAACCACCACTCTTGGAGTTACGTTGATTACGACAATTGGAGGCCTTTGGCGAGCTACATCACCAAACTTGTAGGAATCTTTGTAGGTATTAATCTTTACAAACATTTCTGAGATGTGTCTAAATTTATCATTTGAATGTTGGATTTGTGAAATGAATTTATATATGGAGTAGTCTCATAATACTTATGTGTGGAATGAAATGATTTGGTGAAATGTTTGATTGTGTATGAATGATGATTTTTGTGAACATGTGGTTTATTTATGTCTTGAGTTCTTTTCTATGATTTGTGGTAGAATACCCACGGAATCATAGGTCGAAAGGGATTCCGTGGCGTAGGCTATTCTCTATTAGTAGTGACAAACTAAAAAGGGGTTTTGGTAATTGACATCTACCATCTTCACATAATCAAAAAGATGAACAAAAAGGCTTGAATTCAAGTATAGGGCGAAAGGACTTGTTGAATCACTTAGGAGCATCAGTTATCTAGCAAACACACTTAATTGGCTTGGGGTTAATGATGTTCATAGGTCGAAAGGGTTCGTCATTAGTTTCATGCATAAATATGATTTGGTGAAGTACACCACGGAGTCAAGTCATATATAAATGGGTTTTGTGAATCATATACACTTGTTTAACCAACATAATCAAACATGGATATCAATGACATGGATTTCTCGCATAAGTATAATCTTAAAAATGGAACGAATTTGCTTAAGTAATTACCTTGATTTTGTGACGCTAATGGCCGTGACAACCTTAGTGTCTTTCTTGCTACCTAGTATTGGTTTAGACCAAGTCCCGTGGAACGAACTTGACTTACCCGACTTTACTACGATTGAACGAGTATACTTGCTCGTATGTTTCGTTGGTAATTTCATTAGTCTCGATTATAAATGTAAAACTTGCACCCGACCAACGTCAACAAGTTTTTGGCGCCGCTGCCGGGGACTTGTATTTTATTCCTGTTTTAATCATTACAAAAGGTAGCAGAAATGTTTAGTTAAAAATTAGATGGTAAATAAGTAGCCATAAATAAAAAAAATTCTTTCAGAAGGTTGCCTGCCGGGGCGGCACACCACCTGATATGAAAAAAAGAAGTAAAGTAAAAAATGAGCATCCTGCCGGGCGGCTAAGGCACCCAGCCGGGCGGCTCGGGCTGTTCTGTTAATTTTTTTTATGTTTTGTTCTACATGTTTGCTTGGTTAATTTCGTGTCTCTTTCTAAATGTTTATAATTGAACTTATGATTTCGTGTTTAGTTTACAAGTGTTTTAGTAAAATTAATTAATAAATAATAATAAAAAATATATATATATCAAAAAAACTCTACCCATATTTTCTCATCTATCATTATAATTCTTATTTTTTTTTAAAAATTCATTTTATTTTTTTTTTTTTTTTTTTTTCCCCCCCTCCCCCCCTTTTGGGGGGGGGGGGGGGGGAGGGGTGGGGCGGCGGGGGTTGTGGGGGGGGGGGGGGGGGGGGCGTGGCAGGGAGTATTCTGTGGAAAAAAAAAACTTTTCGAGTTTTGAAAATATAAAGCATAAGGATGCGCGAGTCAGTTTTAAAACGGTAAACGGGTTAAACTACTATAAAAATGAGTGTGAATGATTAATTATTATTACTAATCCATTGCTAATGAGTTGGATGATGCGTGTTGTCTTTAATAGTTGTTTTAAGCTTTCGGAATGGATACTTTAAGCTTGGTTTCAGAATATTTGAAGGATCTTGAGGAATGTATGGATGATGGTGATTCAGAAGTTGCTAAGGAAGAAAAATTGTTTGATGCTTTGGAGCACAAGAGTGTTGTGATAGAGGTGGACAATCAAAAAATTGCAATCTTTACCAAGGCACTACTTCGAGCCTTTGGTGAACCATTCATGAGGTACTCTGTACCATGCAAAGTTGATGGGCAAGGAGCTTAGGATGCGAAGCTCGACCTTGCGGAGTCGGCAAACTACGTTACAAAAGAAGTGTTGGGAAACATGGGTTTTATGCGTGTAAATTTTTGCGACTACGGTAGAAAGATGGTGAATGATGTCAATGTGGAAATTCATGGGGTCAAGTTTAAGGCTGATTTTGTTGTTTTGATTTGTTATTGGGGAGAACCTTCTATCATGTCTGGAAGGGACTTTTTGGTGACAACTAAAAGCCAAGTCGATTTCGGATTAGGAGAGATAAGGATGAATCTTACTAAGTTTAAAGAGGGTATTGAAGTGATCGATCATTTAAAACGGAGAAAAGTTGGAAGCTCAATGCGAAGAAGTAGTCAAGTTGGGGGAAAGCAAATCGCAACAAAGGCTATAACATTAACAAACTCACTCCCCCTCCTTCCTTGAAGGTAGAAGAAATTTCACCAATTTCTGCAATTCCACCACAACTGATATACCATCCCCTAACCCAAAAGCAAAAGGAGAAAATGAAAGAGGTATTGGACATCAAATATAAAGAGCTAGAGGAGTCGAAGCCCATTCTTGAAGTTTTGGAGAACTATGTTGTTTACAAAAAGAAATTGGATGAAATTTTGATAGGTAAGAAGAGGCTTAACAAGAAAGAATTTAGTGAGGATGACAAAGTAGGCATAATTAAACACGGTTTGCCTAAGAAAATATGTGATCCTGGAAACTATGTTTTTCCGGTGAAGATTAATGGTGTTGTTGAGATGGTTGCTCTAGTGGATATCGGAGCAAGTGTAAGTGTTTTGCCGTATAGCTTATATAAAGACCTTAGGCCCGGAGATCCAAGGCCCTACCAAACAAACTAAACAATGGCGGATAATACGCAAGCTAAGCCAATGGGAGAAGTAAAAAATGTAAGGATCCAAATAGGATATCAAGCCTACGTGGTTGATCTTTTAATCTTGGATATTCTGGTGGACCCCGAGTTACCATTGCTTTTGGGACGACCTTTCTTGAGAACTTGCGGGGCTATTATTGACATGGGAAGAGGTACACTTTGCATTGATGACAGGGTTATCCATCATACCTATTTTCCCAAGCCACGGTCAAAGTCATATGTTGAAGCTTTTGAGATGGAAGGAGAAGATGATTGGCTAGGAAGTTTTGAAGTAGGAAGAGACGAAGATGGAAACGTGAAGTATGGTCCGGTTGCACCATCATTTATAGATATCGAGGATGATATGGAAAGGGCGTTAGCAATGGAGGCATATTTTAATCCCTTCAAAAATGTAATTGTGTTTAAGAAACTTGTAGACTTTCTTGGCTCATTGCCGGTGCAATTGAAAAACTTAGATTGGGGCAATGAAGGATATGGAACATACAAGAAGATTGATGGCGATGGAGACTGGCATGCTAGGTTTGAAATTGTTACGCCTAGTGGAAGGAAGTTTAATCGAGCATTTAAGACCAAGACCACTACAAGGAAGCTATCGGGAAAGTTCAAGACCGAGGATGTTTTGAGGTTTAGTCATTTTCTTGACTAAGGAAATTGAAGAGAAGATAAAGATGGAGTGTGGAAGAATAAAGCACAAATCACAAGTGCTAAAGATGTTTGCTTTCTATTTTCGTTTATGCATCTTTTAGGAAACTTTTACTTTTGGTTTGGATTTTACTTTCGGTTTGGTTATAATTGGTCTAGACGATCGGGTTCGCGTTTGGTTTAAGTTTGGGAAATTTGGATTATTATTATTATGTTTAATTTACTTGTGCAATAATTGATGTCAAGATATGGAGTTGTGTGATTTGAAAAAGCATTAACCTTGTGTCGGGGTAAAAATTTTAAGGTAAAAATACACCATTTTGGTCAAGCCGCACGGCAAAATACAAAAAGCCAAGTCGATTTCGGATTAGGAGAGATAAGGATGAATCTTACTAAGTTTAAAGAGGGTATTGAAGTGATCGATCTTACGGAGGAAGTTGGAAGCTTAAGCGAAGAAGTTGTCAAGATGGGGAAAGCAAATCGCAACAAAGGCTATAACATTAACAAACTCACTCCCTCTCCTTCCTTGAAGGTATAAGAAATTCTACCAACTTCCATAATTCCACCACAACCGATATACCATCCCATAACCCAAAAGCAAAAGAAGAAAATAAAAGAGGTATTGGACATCAAATATAAAGAGCTAGAGGAGTCGAAGCCTATTCTTGAAGTTTTGGAGAACTATGTTGTTTACAAAAAGAAATTAGATGAAATTTTGATAGGTAAAGAGAGGCTTAACAAGAAATAATTTAGTGAGGAAGACAAAGTAGGAATAATTAAACACGGTTTGCCTAAGAAAATGTGTGATCCTGGAAACTATGTTTTGCCGGTGAAGATTAACGGTGTTGTTGAGATGGTTGCTCTAGTGGATACCAGAGCAAGTGTAAGTGTTTTGCCATATAGCTTATATAAAGATCTTGGGCTCAGAGATCCGAGGCCCTACCAAACAAACTTGACAATGGCGGATAATACGCAAGCTAAGGCGATGGGAGAAGTAAAAAGTGTAAGGATCCAAATAGGATATCAAGCCTACGTGGTTGATCTTTTAATCTTGGATATTTCGGTGGACCCCGAGTTACCATTGCTTTTGGGACGACCTTTCTTGAGAACTTGCTGGGCTATTATTGACATGGGAAGAGGTACGCTTTGCATTGATGACGGGGTTATCCATCATACCTATTTTCCCAAGCCACAGTCAAAGTCATATGTTGAAGCTTTTGAGATGGAAGGAGAAGATGATTAGCTAGGAAGTATGAAGTAGGAAGAGACGAAGATGGAAACGTGAAGTATGGTCCGGTTGCACCATCATTTATAGATATCGAGGATGATATGGAAAGGGCGTTAGCAATGGAGGCATATTTTAATCCCTTCAAAAATGTAATTGTGTTTAAGAAACTTGTAGACTTTCTTGGCTCATTGACGGTGCAATTAAAAAACTTAGATTGGGGCAATGAAAGATATGGAACATACAAGAAGATTGATGAAGATGGAGACTGGCATGCTAGGTTTGAAATTGTTACGCCTAGGGAAGGAAGTTTAATCGAGCATTTAAAACCAAGACCACTACAAGGAAGCTATCGGGAAAGTTCAAGACCGAGGATGTTTTGAGGTTTAGTCATTTTCTTGACTAAGGAAATTTAAGAGAAGATAAAGATGGAGTGTGGAAGAATAAAGCACAAATCACAAGTGCTAAAGATGTGCATCTTTTAGGAAACTTTTACTTTTGGTTTGGTTTTTACTTTCGGTTTGGTTATAATTGGTCTAGACAATCGGGTTCGTGTTTAGTTTAAGTTTGGGATTTTGGATTTTATTATTATGTTTAATTTACTTGTGCAATAATTGATGTCAAGATATGGAGTTGTGTGATTTGAAAAAGCATTAAGCTTGTGTCGGGGTAATAATTTTAAGGTAAAAATACACCATTTTGGTCAAGCCGCATGGCAGAAGACAAAGCCACCCGGCTAGACAAAAACCCAAAAAACTCAAAGAAAAAGAAAAAACATATACAAACATACATACACTATTATCTTAGATCATCCAATTTGAATTTTTAATCTAATTGCAAGCAAGAGAGTTGTTTGTTGATCATCTATGGCACCTAAGAAGAAAAGTCGCAAGGACACGCTGCCAAATCCACTCATTGCGGAGTACGGGAGAAGGAATAAAAGAAACACAATAACCTACTCGTTGTAACCTGTGTCGAATGCTAACCTAAAGTGGAAGGATTTGCCATCTATAGAGAGGCATGGTTACTGTGAGAAGTTGTCAAAATTACAAGAAAGGAGCTTTGGAGTACCAAGAACTGGCGTTTGTTTGATGGTTATGGCTTCGAGGATACTTTAAGGGAAATGATGAAATTATAGTACATCTATGAAGGAGATGGAGATGTATTTGTTGATTACTCATGGGAAAGAGCACTTTCAATTGATAATGAAATTTATCCTGAATAGGTGTTGGAATTCTTTTCAACATTATATTTTGATAAGGATGTGGATAGAACCAATTTAATGAAGGAGAAATGTATATGGT
>BQNB010069976.1:7532-33299 GCA_026074375.1 Tanacetum coccineum
CATAATGTTTGGATTTGATTATACGGTTTCATATCGCAATAATCATATAATATACTTTTAAGTGTTTAAGAAAATCAAAATATTCAAAAGTCAATAGGTAAAATGACTAAAATAAACATTATATTATTAGGATAAAGTTAACATGCAATAAACTTATGTTTTGTCACTTGTACTTTTACTTACACATTAAAATTATGTGAGGTATAAAACAACTAGTTTTAATACTCGTGCACGTACGAGATTTAGATCTTGAATTTTAATTAAATGTCAATTTTGTAAATGTTGTTATTTTTCATTGAAAGTCTTGTTTACATTATTTTAGTAATTGCATAATTCTGTTAATTTAAACAATTGTAACAGAAATAATAAATATTTTCTACCATAATAAACAAAAAATGCTAATCCTTATGTTTGATAATTACATTGTTGTGTGTTAATAATAATTTCACATTATGTGACCCACCATTTAATTTTTTTTCTTCATTTTTTCAAACAAATTTAATTTTAATTCATTATAAAAAATACAAATAACATTTTTATAAAAAGTTACAAATATTTATCTACACTAACCTACCAAAGTCTAACACATTTAGCCCAGCCGCCCAAGTTAGTAGCCCAACTCACTAACACATTTAAAAAAATATAAATAAATAAATAACTCATTGTCTTCAAGTAAAAAATACACTCTCACACACTAAAACACACACAAACACATAAACACGCAAAATAACCAAAAAAAGAAAAGAAAAACACAACACAAACACAAAGTGGTGTACGCCACTCGACTCACAAAGACACTGGCACAACAAAGCGGTGGTACCATGACATCCGACTGGCGGCCCCAATTAGTGCCAAATGGGACTGGCACACCCTTTGTGCCATAGTACCCGATACTCTAAGGTTATAAGCATTTTGTTGTTGGGCCAACTTAAAACTGAACTCGGATTAGTTTATATTTATGTAGGTCAAGTATTAAATTTTGAAGGTATCTTTTGTTTTTTCATCTCCATCTTCATTAGGTATGCCTCCATTGTGAGAACATGTAAATACAAGATCTTGAGGCAACGTTGGGTATTTTGGTATAGTGTTTTCTGGCAGCAAGAGAGGAGTTGCTTTTTAAAAACTGCTCTTTGAAGCCTCTCAAACGCAGATGATCGATTCTAACTAAGTTCTAGCCAAACACTAAAGAGTTCAATTGCGTTATGAAAACGTGATAACCAGTTAATCATCACCAAAATGCAACCCCAAACACCCCCTAAGTAAAGAACGAGTTATGATCATTTATTGAAGGTTAATTTGATTCCTTGATTATTCCTCTCTAATAAACAAGATATTTATAGATACAAATAGATAGGCTTGAGCCCAATGACCATAATACAGCTAATAAAATAAATGTACAGCTAATGTTGACTAGACAGCTAATTATTATCCAATTATCCTACTAATCATCCAAAAATATATGTTGACTAATACGCCCTCGCAGTTGAAGCGGGAGGAGGATGGACACTCAAACTGGAGTGAAATTCTTCAAACAAAGTCGGAGGAAGTCCTTTGGTGAAGATATCAACATACTGGTAGCGAGAAGGTACATGGATAACTCTAACCTGACCAGTGGTAACCATATCATGAACGAAGTGAATGTCGATCTCAATGTGTTTCGTCTGTTGATGTTGAACAGGATTAGAAGACATATCAATGGCACTAACGTTATCACAGTAAACAAGAGTGGCAGTCGATAGAGAAGAATGTAACTCACGAAGTAGATTGCGAAGTCATGCAGTCTCTGCGACAACGTGAGCAACACCACAGTATTCAGCTTCGGCACTGGAGTGAGAAAGGGTGTGTTGACGTTTAGCTGACCAAGACAAAAGATTATCACCCAAAAAAACATAATAACCTGAAGTAGACCTGCGTGTAGAGGGGAAACCCGCCCAATCAGCATCAGTATAACCAACCCGAGAAGTAGTAGCAGAAGCGTATAACTGGAGACCAAAGTCCACAGTCCCTCGAACATATCGCAAGATACGCTTGAGAGCAACAAAGTGAGGCTCTCTCGGATCATGCATATAAAGGCAAACCTGCTGAACGGCATAAGACAAATCTAGACGTGTAAATGTAAGATATTGTAGCCCCCTACAAGACTGCGATATAAAGTGGGATCCTGAACAGGAACACTGCCCGGACATAGTTTAGACTCTGTATCAATGGGTGTCCGAGAAGGATTACAATGAACCATATGAGCACGCTTAAGAAGCTGAAGAGCGTACTTCCTCTGAGACAAAAATAAACTTGTAGAATTGCGATCCACAGAAATACCAAGGAAATAATTAAGTGCTCCAAGATCAGTCATGTCAAACTCATTGTGTAAGGAATCTATAATCTGTTGTAATAGTGATGGAGAGGAAGCTGTAAGAATAATTCCATCTACATAAATAAGAAGATAAACAACCTGAGAACACTGTTTACAAATAAATAGAGAAGAATCGCAACGGCTGTGATAAAATCCGGCTCGTGTGACATAACCTGCAAAACGCTAAAACCAAGCACGAAGTGCTTGTTTAAGTCCATATAAAGATCTATGCAAGTGACAAAAATGGTTAAGGAAACTAGCATCAACAAAATCGGGTGGCTGATGCATGTAGACAGTCTTGGATAAATCACCATTAAGAAAAGCATTCTTAACATCAAGTTGGTTAATCGGCCACTTACGAGACACAGCAAGGCTAAGAACCGTGCGAATAATGGCTGGTTTGACAACCGGGTTAAAAGTCTCATCAAAATCAACACCAAGTTGCTGACTACTACCGTTAGCAACCAAACGAGCCTTATAACGGCTCAAAGTCCCATCAGCATGAAACTTATGCTTAAATAACCACATAGCAAACCATATTAACACCTGCAGGCCTTGGTACAAGTAACTAAGTGCCATTTTTAACTAACGCATTATACTCATCGTACATAGCATTACGCCATTGGCGATCTTTTAAGGCGTCAGACGAATTTTTAGGAATAGGAAAAATCAAGAAAGTATTTAGAGACAAGCGATTGATAAGTTTGACAATGCCTGATTGCGACCGTGTGATCATGGGATGAGTACGGTAACTGGGTCGATATTGGTTTGTGGATTTGGTGGATCGAATATGGGTGGTGGCAGCGGACTATTTTGGGTTTGGGTTTGGGTTTGGGTGTTGTGTGGTTCATGACTAGTGGGCTGGTTGGTGGGGAAAGTTGGGCCTGGTGAGTATTGGGCCGTTTTGTTTTAGGCTTGCTCATGGACAAGTGTGCCACTAGATGTAGCGGACAATGGATTCCAAATCCTAGCCAAAGATGAAACAGTACCATGATTTTGAGTCCTTGGAGGAGATAAACTGGCTCGGTTTCGGTGGTCATGAATAAATTTGCATTGGTCTTCAAACTTGCAAGTGCCTCCATTAAAATGGTTGCATAGTTGAGGGAGAGTAGAGGGTTTATTCGTGTTACCTTTGTTGTTTTCAACGGCTATGGGAGCCGATTTAGTGGATTAGGGTTTAGAAAAAAAAATGTCAAGGCAGGAAGAGGGAGAAGGAAGACGAGTTAGGGGAGAATTTTTAGGAGAAGAATATTGGCTCTGATTTCATATTGAAGGTTAATTTGATTCCTTGGTTATTCCTCTTGATGACATCAAATAACGTCACTTTTATAGCATCATTTATCCCATGCATATTACCTATTTTGTATGATTATTGCAAAGAATTGTTACTTAATCGTTTATATTTGAGAATTGTAGTAATTATGGAGTACTTGGTGAAGTTATGCTAAAAGGCACGCATTTTGGAGCATAAACGAAGAGTTCGAGAAAGTCTACTAATCTAACAGCAAATACGTCGTATTATTCTAGACCTATACGACGTATTCAAGACTTTGACGAATTAAAAGACCATTGCCTGACTTTGAAGAATACGCCGTACCCACATCAACGATACGCCGTATATAATACTTTGGACAACGAAGAAAAACCAACTAATTTTACCTCAATCAGCCGTATCTAGCAAGAAGATACGACGTATCCGTGCTTACACTTCACAAATAACCACGAAGGATTGAAGAGGTATACGCCTCATCCAGGAACCTCTATATGCCGTATCCAAGGTTTATTATACATAAAGATTCTGGAAGATATTAACCGTGGTCCTTGCTCTAAGAAATCTCTAATACGTCGTATCCCACATCGCTCGATACGGCGTATCAGCTAGTTTCCAGACGCTATAAATAGAAGACCCTAAACTCAGTTTTAGTTATGCAAGTGAATTCCTAAACCACCAAGTCGACCAAGAGATGAATAAAGGAGCCTAGAAGGCCATAAAAGAGCCTCAAGATCATAGGAAAACTCTTGTAATCTTCACGCAACCTAATACGCGTTCGGTTAAGGTTTCTTTTCTTTAATCGTTCATATATGAAACTATGTGTATTTTTACAATGACTATCGACTGATACCTTTAGGTATCAACCATGTTTATGAAGATTTAATGTTTGGTTTGTTTATATCGATTGCTTAATTTATCATTGATTGTTGATTATGTTTATCGCATGATACTCGTTTATGTGCTTTAATATGTGTTCAATCCGTATCTAAGGATATCGCCTGTAGCTTAACTAGATATCGGATAGTTCTCATAAGTATGCGACCTATCATTTAACTGGGTCTAGTCCTACATATTTAATGCGCTGCAAGTTCGGTGTTGTTTGGGCGTAGGCTAAGAGTCTGGGATAGCTCGCCATATTGCAATTTATATATCTAGAATCATAGGATCACAAATATTCACCTATCCTTACCTTTAGTTTAGTGAGCTTAGTTGAGCCATAAGGTGACCTTGGTATCAACGAGTAGGTTCTTATTTCATTGGTAAGGACTCGGACAGTGGACTACTAGTATATAAAGAGCCATTAAACAGTAAGTGGGTAAAGTCTCCATGAGCTAGGGTTTAGTAAGAGCACCATTATTAATATCCTAAGGTAGATTATAATCAACAAATGCTTGCTTTATGCGGATACGTCTAATTATGACAGAATTAGCGTGTCTAGATCTTAGGAAGAAGTACCGCCTATGTCTAGGAATGATATGCCCTTCGAGATAAGTCAATCGATGCACTAATAAACAAACATGCGTTTTATCGGATTATTCATGGTTGATATGTTTTCCTTACATTAGTTCTTGACCGTTCCTCAATCGTTTGTTTATCTTCTTATGTGTGTTTATTGCATTACTTGTCATCAAAACCTTTGGTTAGATACACAAAACTATGCCAGTCTCTCAGGCTGAAACCCCCTTTTAGCATTAGTTTTAGGTTTAACTTATATAACTAAAATACTGATAGAATTAGGAATTAACGCTCTCGCTCTTAGTGATCTACACCCTACTTACCATGAAACTTTATTTGACCGGGTACACTGCCCATTAAAGTGTTGTTTTTAGGTATAGTCAGCATAAAATAAATAGTAAAACTTGATACATAAAATACCTACTCTTAATGACACATCAAGTTTTTGGTGTCGTTGCCGGTGTGTGAAGTTGTATAATTCTTATTTATTAGTGTTTTAGTTTAGATTAATTTGCATATTTGTGTGTTTGATTTCTACATTGTATATTTTTGTATATTGTGTGTTTGTGTGGTTTTCTGCATTGTTACAGTCTACTGTAACTTTCTGAGTTGAATACTGGTATGTGCTTAATTACACATACCTTTTACCTATAAAAACGAGCCTAAATGACCAAAAACGGACATAAAATGCCAAATATATGCTTGTTTTGCTTTATATACTGTGCAGGTAACGAATATTCACTAAAGGACAAAAAATGAAGCCAAAACTGATAAAACTGAGCACAGGAATGGAAAGAGCATGTAAAGTCAAATTCAACAAGTCAAAGTCAAAGCCGAAGACATATGCATCTTATTGGGACAACCCATACACCACTTAATGGGCCGGGTCAGCCCAATATGTTTACATATTCAAATAAAAAGCCCTAAATTCATTTTGTGACCCAGATCCCCTTTAAATATAAACCGGCCCAAACCAAAGCCCAAAACCATTTAACCAAAACACTTAACTCTGTTAACCATAAACCAATTACCCTTTACATTGCTAGTCCTTAGGGACTAACAAGGTTAGCCCCTACATTCCTTAAACCTTAACACCCCTAATCCTTTTTCCCTAACCCCGTTAAAAAACAAATACACAGTATCTTTCTCGCCCAAACTCTTCACACTATTCATCACCTCTGTTCTCTGTCACCCCTGCAACCAAATGAAAAAACACCCAATTTAACTTATTCCCCACATCAAGAGAACATCAATTTAACCTATTATTCAAGGGAAATGACAAACATGTTGGCAATCCCAAGTGATTTGATTGGACAAGACAAAATTCAATCTCATGTCTAACGAACTTGGTTGAGAAAGTTCTTATTTTTTATTTCTAAACGTGAACTAATCTTAAATCATTTTTCATAATTAAGATTAAGGTCGAAAGGATTCTTGTTATGTTAAATAGACAATCTCTTGATTAAACTACCCATTCATTCTTTTGATTATACTAAATTTCATGAACTTATCATCATCCCGAGTTATCCTCCATTACTCTTGTATCCCAAATAAACATTGTTTTATTATCTTGAATTTATGTTACCAATTATCTTTAGATCGTGACAGTCTATAAATATACCTTTTCGTAATATAATTGACCCTTTCTAAGAATTACCAATCCTGTGGAACGACCTGGTCTTACCCTAAACCTATACTATAAATGGGGGTTTATACTTTACCCGTGTGTTAGTTGGAAATTGGATAAAACTAGAATTATAAATTTAAAGCTTTTATAACACATCAAGGAGCCTCTCGGGAAGCCAGCTCCTCAGAACTCAGACCAACATTCTCAACCAAAAAAGAAATGTAGGGGAATTCAAGCTTGTAGAAACCCTTAGCAACCTCGTCAAAAATCTTCTCAGCTTCAGGGTGATAGTCCTGCACATCTTTGAGATTCCAGGAGTCTCCTAACCCGTGCACCTCATCCAACGCTTGAGACCTGCCAAACATAATAGCCTTCTCCTAAAGGTCCCCCAAGGCTTGGTTAAAATGTTCAGACTCAAACAACTTCTTAACACCCATTGGAGGAAAATCTTTAACAAATTTAGACTTCTTAAGTCTACCAGCTTCTAGTTAAGAGGCCAAAACAGAATCCTCCTTCAACTTCTACAACAAGAAATCCCTCTCATGTTCCAAATCCTGGCACTGTTGCCCCAAACGCTCGGTCTCTTTCAGACGAGACTGCAAACCATCCACCTCCTCTACAAGCTTCGTTCTAGATTCTTCAGAAGAAGCAGCTACCATCTGTAGCATCAATAACTCCTCAAGATTAAAGGCGTTCTCAGATCTTAAATCTTTTACCACCTGACTACTCTTCAGTGTTTCCTGATTCTTTTAGGCCTTGGCAAGTTGACCTTCCAACTTTGACATCTCGTGCTCAAGCAAACTCTTCATACTATTCAAAAAAACAAGATTGTTTTTAAGTTTAGAATGACATTGGGACAAAATTCTAGACTCATTCATCAGCATATTCCTAACCACTGCCATTTGAAGGGCATGAATATCATAAACATCAACCAATTGATCAAAAGTCAAGAACCCTAATTTATCCTTGAGTAAGGAATAATGAAGACCAAAAATAATATTGTGAGCTGCATGGGCCTCCTTAACATCTAAAAAATAAAGGATGAAACATTCAGAACGTCTAGCCAAGATTTTTAGTGCATAAAGAGTAAAAGGGAGCAGACAAATAAAAAACCACGCACCAGGGGCAAGTGAATCAGAACCACTAGCCAGAGCTTTAATATAACGAGCCAACACCCGAGGATGTTTACCAACACCTTTGAGAGTAGTGACCGGAAGAGGAGGAACACTACCTCTCACACTCATCCGCCTTGAACCTTCAGGTTTTTTGTTATATATCATGTTTGCATAGTAGTGATCATACGAAAGCTTAGGAATGAAGGAGAGGAGCTAGAGAGTATTTTTCATCATTTTCTTAATTTTCATTTCAAAGGGAAAATAGAAATGGGAGGGAGAAGTGAATTACAACAAATCTAAAGACTTGTATAAATATCCCTCCTAGATGGGTATTTATACTTATTGCTTATCCTACTCTATTTTCCTAACTTTAGTCAAACCTTGGTCAACATTACTTAAGTTTGACCAAGATAGACTTTATTATGTTATAATTACTAATAAAACTATAAAACTATTCAAAACTATACAAAGACCAATTAATCTAATAATAAACACTTTTCTTAAACCTAACAATCTCCCCCTAAGGGTTGATTATTATAGACGCTGCATAGTCGGTTATACATTGTGTCTTCATTTTCATAAAAGATCCAGCTTCTCATTTTTTCTTGGTAATCTCTTAGTCACTTGTTTATTTCTCTTTCAAATGCTCTTAATATGCCATGATCTAATTCACCAAGAAGAGGTGATTTTCTCTATGGTTCAGATTGAAAGTTCTTTAGCTTTACCTCTTTCAAAACTTTTTCCAGTGTGGCATCACAAAACTTCACAATCTTTGTCAAGTAAATAACCCGTTTCTCTTCTTTGCTATTCAAATAAATCAAACCTGTACATGGCTTGTCAACTATGGAATACGGCTCATATGCTTCAATTCCTGGAAATGTTAATGTTAGTGCGGTTAGTTGATTTGCTTTGGATTAATCTCGTTACCAACTGAATCTTGAACTTCTCTCCCAGATCACCACGACTTCTGATGACGTTTATTAATGAATCATCAACTTAGTTTTCAAGATAATTGTCATCTGTCTGGCAAAGATAATACAAGTCTTCAATATCGTTTTTGTTCAAATACTTGAAGTCAGCTTCAGAAAAATTGTCTCGCTTATCATTTTCTCTCATTATAATTATGTATTCCATGAAATCCAAACCATGTGGTTGATCACTAGTTATTCTGACAACTTCGGTAATCCTGTGATTTGAGAAACAGTCTTCTAGATTATTTTTGACTCTTCTTTGATTCTACTTCTATACTCTTTTATGCCATGAATCTTGTAGTTGATTGGAATTGATCAATAGGCTGTCTTCATTAATAGTCTTGAATTACTTTTACGAACCCAACGTTTCTTTGTTTTCCAGATCAACTTCCAAAAACTCGTTCTGCGAGGTATCTTAGGCGCAAAAGAACATACTTCTTTTCCTTGTATTTCCATGCTTTAGAAAGAACAAATCTTTGTTATACAAATACCTTGGAGGTTTATTTGGATTCCTTTGTGGTCTAAAGAATATGAGAGGTCTTGGTACTAGACGTTTTCTATCCTCTTGCCTGCTTTCCCAAACTATTTGATTTTCCATAAAGTTTGTTGTTTGCTCCAAATGATGGGCATACTCTTCTGCATTCATGAACTGATTTCTGAACGCATCATTTAATGTTTCTGTGGACATTTCAAATACGTACATTTATACCATGATTATCCCGAATATCGTTACCTATTTTTATTAGACTTATTTAAAAGAATGTATTACTTATTGCTTTAAAAGGTTATTTGGTAGTAATTGAGGGACGTGATTTACGAAGACATGCTAAAAAGCGTATATTTTGGAGCTAAAACAAAGACATTTGAAGATATCCTATTTCTGACCAATACGCCGTATCCAGGAAAAGAGATACGGCGTATCAGCGATAAGTCTTCACAAGAAAACACGTTCAACCAATTCCCAATACGGCGTATTCATCTTCTTCCATACGTCGTATCCATCAAGATAACTATTCAGAGATACAAAGATATTTATATTTTAGGAATGAATATCATATTGATCTTAAACTTTGCGCGCACTCCAAGGGAAACACCCCAATACGCCGTATTGGTCTAGCCCAATACGGCGTATCTAGCTTTTTTCAGAGACTATAAATAAAAGACTCAAAAACGAGTTTTCAGTGTGCAGAATCATATTCTACATACCATACACATAAAAGACAATTTTCAAAAGAAAAGAAGAGCAACAAAGGTCAAGCATCGATCACGATTCCATAGAAGACACCGTGTAATTCCTATACTCTTGTAATCATTTAATTTTTGGTATCATTTCGGTTTAAAACTCGGTTAGTTTTACCTTGGTTATTTGATCAAGTTGATATTTACAATGGTTTTTATGGGCTACATACCCTAGATATTAGCCCATCTTTAAAATTTTTAAAAAAAACAAAAAAAAAATGAAGAATTTTTTTTTTTTAAAATTTTGGTTTGGTTTGTTTTAAATCGATTTTCTAAATTTTATGTTAGAGTTTTAATGATGTTATCACATGAGATCGTCTACGTGTTTAAATATGCGACATATCATTTAACTAGGTCTAGTTACGCCTAACAAGTGAGCTAGATATTGGGATAGCTCTTCATATCGTGTTTTATATTACTGGACCAACAGGATCACAAGTAACATTCTGTCTTTGTCTTTAAATTAAAAGCTTAGTTAGACCGGCAAGTGACCCATAATGTTTCAACAAGTATGTTCTTGATTAATTGATAAATATTTGAATTGTGGACTACTAGTATATAAAATACCGTCAAACGAATAAGTGGGTAAGTCCGATGGATAGGGTTTTATCAAGATCACCATTGCTATAATCCCTAGATAGATTATAATTAAACTAAAAGGATGCTTTATGCGGATACGTTAATTGTGACAGGATTCAAGGTGTCTAGGTCTTAGGATGATGTCCCACCTAAGTCTTAAGAATGATATGCTGCTTTGAGATAAGAAATCATTGAACTAAATAAACAAACCAACATTTAATCGGATTTAATATGGCTAATACAGTTGTCTATCATTTGGCTTGTTCCGCTCTTTTATCTTCTGATTGTTTTCTTGCATGTTTATTGTGTTTAAAATGGATTATTGTCACCATAAAACTTGTGCCAGTCTCTCATGCTAAAAACCCCCCATAACCGTTAGAAGTGTATATAGCATAGGTTTAACAAGTAATTAGAATTAACTTATTTAGAGTACATTAAAAATATGATCGATTATAAGGTTAACGACCTCGCTCTTAGTGTTCGAAACCCTACTTACCACGAAACTCCACCGATCGGGTACACGACCGTTAAAGTTTTTGATTTGGATAAGTCGGACCTAAAATATAAATCTAAAACTTGATAATCAATAAATTGACCCTACACGACAGTACATCAAGTTTTTGGCACCATTGTCGGGGAGTGAAAAAGTTTAACCTTTAATTTTATTAGTATTTCTAACCATTAGTTTAGAATTAATCTAATTAGTTTAATTTAGTTCTGTTTATAATATAATTGTGTGTTTAAATTCCCGCATTTTGTAATTGTTTTATAAGTATTCTGTTCTGACAGATCAACAGATACGCCGTATCCACCAGTTGGATACGACGTATCGACCTTTCCACTTAGAATAATGTATTGACTTCTACAGTCTAAACAATGTATTTGTTATTCCCAAAGACCACCCAAATAAAACGTTATTCTGTATAGTCTCAATACGTTTTGTATTATATTAACCTTCAACAATTCTGCTTACGACCTATTCAAATTAATTAAATCTGACGTATTGATCATCTGATACAGTAACAATTGTTATTTTTCATATTCGATTTCCTGTTTATCGTGTTCTCTTTCTGAGAGGGCACAACCTACTAATCATTTGTACTTATTTTTCAGGAATTCGACTGACGATGACAGAACAAAACGACTATATCTCTATTACCCAAAAAAACAACATCTATAATGATAATGAAGGAAGAATGATCGAGAGAAATTTCATCGAGATACAGGGAGCGTTTTTGGTCAAGATACGAGATAATACTTCAATGGGGCAATAAGAGAAAACGTGTTTGAGCACATTAATAAATTTCTTGAAGTAGTTGGGCCAATCAAAATTAATGGGGTAAGTCAAGACCGACATAGGCTTAGCATCTTGCCTATTTCACTCGCATGTGCCGCAGGTGAATGGTTTAAAAAGGATTGTATAGGATCGGTTACTACTTGGGATGATTTGGTAGAAAATTTCGTTCAAAAATTCTACCAACTTACTGATCATAATGAAGAGATTGAAGAGGAAGATGACCCCAACAATATTATTGACATCTTCAAGATCGAAAGCAGCATATTTGACTACGAGACGCCCTTATGTGAAGCTTTCAATGATTTCAACCACCTCCTTAAAATTGACACAGATCTATTGACTTTTGATATCCAAGAAATTGGGACCTACGAGGAATATGAGTTGAATAATCCTGTGACAAGGGATCTTAAGGAATCATGGTTGGATAACAAGGTGCCATATCAACTATGTGATCATATATGTGAACCATATCGCTTTAAGAATGGAGTAACCAAATGGCCCAAGTGTAGCTCAGATATTGATGGGTTTTGTAATGATGGTGAGCTACCTGGGATGGTTCGGGTTGGAAGCATAACTTATTTCCAAGATCACAACTGGTATGATGAATTAGCTGACAGAAAACTAAAAGAAGAAACCTTAATGCACAAAGCGAAAGTTGAAGAATCATAGGGAATAATGCGACCTCTCGGTTATTTTGTGATGGAAATTCTGTGCATGGTGATAAATAGTTTTGAATTCATGAACATAGACTTAATAAATAGTGTAGTAATGCTTACAGAATGTTGGTGGAAGATTAATGCTCATGAAGTCACACCATTCACTAGTTTTGGAAAGTTATGGGTAGAGACTATATGCAAACTTTAAAACTGAAAAGGCTCATGACCCTTATCTTAAAATTAATAATATCTTTGGTAGGAATTATGACACAAGCAACACCGGTAATACTCAAGACAATCAGGGGAATAAAGAACGCAGGGATGATCCCACTCTTGAACCATCAGTCTGCAAAATCAGGAGGTTCTGATGATGAAGTACTCATTCAATGTCGACGAAGAGTACATTGCCAAAGAGTCCGAGTACCTCAACCACTCAAAGGACAACCTCGACGCTTATCGAGCACTTTTATGTATCATTGTTGACGGATGGGTCGTGGCAACACCCGATTAAGAATGTGGAAGTTGGATGAAAAAAAAGTGAACTTAACGACTAGCTAAAACAAAAGTGCTTCCCAGGAGACAACCCGATCATTTTTAAATTGTTTGAATTGTTTTTAAATGTTTGCACAAGTCTGTCTTCCCAGACACTCCATACGGCCTATCGAACCCCTCTGGATATGGCGTATGGATGTGTTTAGACATTATCAGTATGTAATTTAATTTCCAGTACTTTAAAGATATTGTCTGGACATTATTCTAGGGTTTGAGATATAGTCTATTGATCCCTGTACAGTTGTGTGCTTAATTGTGTTAGCCTTAAAATATTGAGTCAAACAAGGAAGCTCAATCACTTAAGGTGAGTTCCGTCTTTCTTACTATATGTTTTAATAGGCTAGTTACGGGTATCAGACACTATTATTTAATTTTCATATTGTATGCGTTTTTGTGGGCTTAAGCTCATTTAGGTTGCAGGGGAGGGAGCTCAGGTGGAGTCGCGTCGAGAGAGAGAGGCGCTTACTCACGCGTCCATACTTATATAAGACATCTAGTATATGAAATAATACACCTTTGTGTGTGTGTATACTCTCGCTATTTTTCGTATTTCATTTCTCCTCTCTGCTCTCTCGCTTTACCTCTTGTTAATCAACAAGATAGATAGAGATCTATTGTAAATGTTGATTTTTCTCTAACCTCTTCCTCTCACACTAGAGATAGAGACTATGAAGTAGCAGCTCTCAAATTTAAACAAGTCTATCAATGAGAGATGCTCTCCGCGTAAAGCTCGCGCTCGCGCACGCGCAGTTACCGACAAAACAATGGCGCAAGTTTCGTGACTTGAATCATCCGATAAGTCGCTCAAACGAGTCCCAAACGACTATTTTACAAAATAATACTCGAAAGTTACATATTTGGTCCCTGTGAAATATTTACAAATTTCACCCTAAAGTTTTGAATACTTGTCACATTTAATTATAAATTTTATATATATATAAAATTTACACATATTATTTTTCATTTCCAAAAATATACACACACACATCTATACAATGCTCTCTCTCCCCCATATGTCCCGGCCATCGCCGGCCACCACTCGACCACCGTCGGCCGCCGGAAAACTTTTCCGGCGAGTTTTTCGGCCAACACCAAAAAGTCTCCTCTCCACCGGATCTACCCGATCCCCACTACCACGCGCTGCCACTTCACCACCGAACCCCACCCACGCTGCCATCACCACCCCCACTTCATCGTCGCCACCTTCATCACCATAACATCCTCACCACCCCCATTTCCTCGTCAACGCTACTCTCACCTCCCCATCATCACCATGGCCCGCAACCGCCACCTCCACTACCCGCTGTCGCCATGACAGCCGCTGCGTCACCATCATCCATAAAAGAAAAAGTGTGCGTGTGTTTTTGTATAAGAAACCAATGGGTGCGACGGGTCAGCTGTGTAGACGTACGAAGGGGTGCGTTTGATTTATGCACCATAAGGGTGCGTTCGGTTTAGTGTTACACCGTAAGGGTGCGTTTGGTTCATTTTTTGGTCACCAGCTTAGGTATTGATGTTAGCGCTTTTGTTTTTTTTTTTTTTCATATTTTTTTTTTTTTTTTGTTTGTTTTTTGGTTTGGACAGGTTTGGCAGGTTCACAGCCAAGGGTGCGTTTTGGTTTGATAGAACGCCATGGGGTGCGTCGGGTTTGTGGTAACACCACACCGGGTGCGTTGGGTTTATGGCAGCCAAGGGCTGCGTTTGGTTTAACACTAGCACCAAGGGTGCGTTCGGTTTGTTATTAGCAGCTAGGGGTGTTCGTATGGTTTTATAGAAATATAAAAGGGGTGCATTTGGTTGTAGTAATTAGCCGAGGGTGTGTTTGTTGCTGCGTCGTAACAGCCTTAGGGGTGTTTGATTGTTCTAAACCGCACACGGGTGCGTCACCCGACGCGGGTGCGTTTGGCTGTGACAGCCCGCAAAGGGGCGTTTGGTTGAGGTTTAAACAACCGAAAGGGCTGTTTGGGTCATAGGGCGTGTTTGTTTGATATAAACGGTTAAGGGGCGTTTGGTTGATTAGTTAAGGGGTGTTTGGCTGTGACAGCCAAACGAAGGGTGCGTTTTGTTTATAGATTTAGCAGCTAGGGGGTGTTTGTTGGCTGTGTTTCACCACAGTTAGGGAGGTTGGTTTCGTGGTTTATACCAACACGGGGTTGCGTCGGGTTTTGGGTTGTTTGGGTTTTGCAACAATAAGGGTGCGTTTGGATCTTGAGACAGCCCAGAACACGGTTGTCGTTTGATTGTGTTGACACCGAAAAAGGGTGCGTTTAATTTAAAAGCATTCGATTATTTCGTTTATATTATCGGAATAAAAATGTATATGTATCGAAATCTGTATAAACTTGCACCGCCTAAATAAAATATGATATATAATAATTTAAACGGATAGATATTAATTAAATAACGATACTAAATTTATTTTAGACGAGTATTTGAACTAAAAACGGACAAGCAGCGGGTCGACATATAAATTGGCGCGTTTTTTATAACGAGATAATTGTGAGCATAAAACGAAACATGAGAATCGGGATTTCTAGACTTTGAAAAGTCAGTAACTTTGGTGTACAAAACATAACTAAATAATATTTTGACGGACCGTTTTGATATAAAACGGGACTTTTAACTCCCAATAACGAAGAAACTGGAGTGAAATCGGAATATACACTTTAGTAGAAAAATAGGTTATTTTTAATATATATTAAATCTGACAGGTTTTAATTAAATTAAAAGTGGAAATTGAGGCAATTTTCGAGACCGTTTCAGCCTTCCGGCGAAACACCGAAAGATGTTTCGTAATAGACGCTTTTACTTTCGCCGCGAGGATTGTCAGTTTTTAAAATTAAACATAGCGGGTCAAAAACTAAAGGTCGTTTGATCTATTATTCAATTAATTATATTAAGATCACTGTCGGGTTCTAAAACTGAAGTGACTAAAAAAGGTACCTTTCGGTAAATATTCGACATAAGCTATGATTGGACGGAAAATAGTATATATTCATATAAATACTAAGGTGTTAAGTTTAAAGACGCCAAGTGGATTTCTCATCACATGTATATTTGTATGTATACATATTAAAATATGTAAGATTTCGTCGTTACTATTTGCGCAATCGTTGATCTGTCATTTAATACTTGTATTATAATATAGAGACATAATTAAGGGTCGTGGCCGAATCGTTGCAGATTCGGTTGTGAATTAATTTGGATTATTTGATCGTAGGACTTTGATCAAGGTGATTTAAAAAGCCCCCATGTTTTTACTGATTTTACATATATTTTTTGGTGGTGATAACATGCTAGTTTACAAATGCATATACGAGGATAGTTACAAATTGGTGTACATACTCCATTTACCAACTCGCTATGGATACATTTTGACTTCATTTTTGGTCACAAATACATACTTTAACATTTGACATGAATTGTCCGGATTAACGATTTGATTGGGCGCCTGCGGATCCAAACAAATCTTTCAATTACTGCCCGGGAGTTTCTTGGAGGGAACACCATAATGGGAACAAATTATTTCCATACATGCCCGGGGTTCTTGAGGGAACACCCATGAGGGGGAACACATTGAATTTTAAATACACTGCCCGGGTGTTCTTGGAGGGGATACCTGTGATGGGTACATACAAGTCTACGTCACAGCGTCATGAACTGTAAATCACTTGGAGGGTGAGCGCGATGTCAAAAAATAGTATCTATTTGTAATGAAAATCCCGTTCGGTTGAATCGCTATCACAGGGCCAAACGAACTAAAGCATGTTGTTCTGCGCGCATGTTATGAAAATAGACTATTCGGATTGACAACCCCTTTCGGCGTGAATAGCTATCACGGTAACGAACGTAATAACAAAGTGGCGGATCACGTTGGGACTACGGGGCCCCCAAACAAATTACATATTTGGAAACATTTAGGGTGACATTAAATTGGTCATGCATTCTTTTAGAAAACATTGGGATAAGATTGGTACTTTTGTTGACATAAAATGTGTCGTGCATTCTTTATAAATCTTTGGGATTTTTACATGGTACTGTGATGATACAATGGACAAATACATTCAGTTGAAACTTACATTCATATTTAAACTAATCTATGAACTCACCAACTTTAATGTTGACACTTTTAAGCATGTTTTTCTCAGGTGAATTAGATGCTTGGATTATTTGATGTGCATTGGAGTCTTACATTCAAGTTTATTACATGGTGATGCAATTAGGGACAACTATTATATTTATTATAGAAAATCAACGAGATTGATTTACAAACGACACATTAGAGTCGTTCTCTTGTATGAAGTAGCACCCCAAGTGGTATTCCGCTGCGTTGTCATATTTTTTGGGGTGTTACAAAAAGCTAGCAAGAAAACAAGAAGAAGAAGCCAACATAGCATTGATTGAGTCATGGGAAAATACACAAGCTATGATGGAGGCTGATAGATTGCTGGCTGAGAGACTCCAATCAAAGGAAAGAGAGGAGTTGACAGATGAGGAAAAAGCAAAATTATTTATGGAACTGATGGAGAAAAGAAGAAAACATTTTGCTGCACTCAGAGCACAAGAAAAGAGAAACAGACCTCCTACCAAAGCACAGAAGAGAACTCAAATGTCTACTTATCTTAAGCACATGGGTGGATACACATACAAACAGCTAAAAGGAAAAAGTTTTGATGAAATTCAAAAGTTGTTTGATAAGGAAATGAAGAGGGTAAATACCTTTGTAGCTATGGGTTCTGAGGTACAGGAAAGCAAAGAAAAGAAGGAAGAAGGTAGAGAGGAGACAACTAAAGGCAGCAGAAAGAAGATGCTTGGAAGGAAAAGAGCAGGGAAAGAACAACAGCAGGAATCCTCAAAGAAACAGAAAGTGGAAGAAGAAAAAGAGTCGGATACAGTTGATGAATATGATGAAGCTGAGTTAAAGAAGCTTTTGGTGATTAAAAAGGATGAAGATATAGCAATTGATGCTATACCACTTGCTACCAAATTACCAGTGATTATTGATTACAAGCTTCATAAAGAGGGTATGATGGTACATTATCAGTTGATAAGAGCGGATGGAAGTTCCAAGAGATACTCTTCAATGATAAGAATGCTACAAGGAATAGACAGAGAAGACTTGGAAGCTCTTTGGAGGATAGTGAAGGCAAAGTATGGTGATACAAGGCCTGACAATGAGTTTGAAAGAGTGTTGTGGGGAGATTTGAAAGTTATGTTTGAACCAGACAAAAGGAGTGATGTATGGAGAATTTTACAAGGATACAGGTGGCCGTTTGGAATTTGATGATACCATCCTGGAGTTTCACTTTGTAAGTTGATAATCTTTACATTTTTATGTTGGTTGAAAAGAGATACCCCCTCACACCAATTACCATCACTAATATGCTCAACAAGAAACTTTAAACTGATCATCAAAAAGAAAATGTCTAATCAACTGCTAAGCTATAATTGAGAAAACAGCAAAAAGGTCTATGAAAGGTTTGAATGCATCTTCCTGAAGTATGATGAAGACTTTTAAAGAAGAAACTTGAAGATTCAGAAGATGAACATCAAGTTTAGGGGAGGATTGTTAGGACTTAAAAGACTTCATGGATTCTTAGAAGTTACTGCTGCTCAGGTACATAATGAAATTTATGCTAAGTGTTAGTATGGAAGTGTATAATGTTAGACACATGCAAAGTTTACTAAATGATAGAATAATTTTATACAGATAGCATAAAGTATTTACTATTAGTTAAAGTATAATATTGCACAGTGTTGAAGACAAAATATAAGCTAAAGTAGTTAGTGTGTATAGTAGTAAATTAAAGACATGCTAAGACAAAAACTACTAGTTAGTGTATATTACTACTGCTAGTACTAATGTTACTATTGATTATGTATTATTAAGTGTCTGCTTGTTGGAAGTCAACCACCATAGAGAAGACATATACTACAAGAACACAGTCAATGGCTTATCCATACGCACAACCCTCTCACCCTAAATAAAAGTCTCCCCCTCCAGCCTAATCCCCACTCGTGGGGGGGGGGGGGGGGGGTGGGGGGGGGAGGGGCAATCGCACTAACAGACCCCTCACACCCACATACCAAACAAACTACTCAACCTAAACAATTAAAACGCCGCCAATGCTCAATTCTCCAAACAACTTCCATACAATACCACCGCCAAGTCCTCCAAGTCATCACAACTTGCGGTCTATCTGGCCAATATAATCAGAGAATCAAAAATAGTCCCACAAACCCAACCCTACCACGAAGTCCGCTAAACATGAGAAAAGTCAACAATGTATGAAACGAATCGGACGAATTAATAAAGTCTAGTGTTGAGAACCTTGTCCCAATCCCAAGTGAGTCCGAGGATTTTTCCGATATCGAAAGTGAGTGTGATGTGCCCGTTTGTGATAATTTTACAACTTTCTCTAATCCTCTCTTTGATGCTGACGACGATTTTTCCTCTAGTGACGACGAGTCATTTTCTGATGAGGACGTTCCGAAGGAAATTTATTCGAACCCTCTTTTTGATGAAGAAATCATTTCTACTAAGATAGATCCGCATCACTTTAATGCTGAGTCTGATCTTATAGAATCCTTGCTTAATCGAGACACTTTGATTATTTCTTCTCCTAAGTTTGATTCTCTTCTCGAGGAGTTCTCCGGTGAACTCGCTCATATTGATTTAATTCCACCGGGAATTAATGAAGCCGACTTTGATCCTGAGGAAGAAATTCGTCTTGTTGAGAAATTGTTGTATGATAATTCATCTCCTCGACCTCCGGAAGAATTTAATTCTGAAAATTATGATATCGAATATTTCTCTCCATTTCCTATCCATGTTGAGGATAGTGACTCTCTTATGGAGGAGGTCGATTTATTTCTTACTCTGGATGACTCGATGCCACCGGGCATTGAGAGTGATGACTATGACTCTGAAGGGGATATCCTTTTCCTTGAAGAATTGCTTAGCAATGATTCCCCTTCACTTCCTGAAAATGAGTCATTTCATTTTGATGTTCCATCATCCCCTCGTCCTCCTGCAAAACCGCCGGATGATGGAATTTACTTTGACCCCGATACGGGAGTTTTTACAAAAGTGGTGGATGATATTTCTGATAATTCGACAAGAGAACTTTATGTTCATGTGCCTAATGTTTTACCCACCCAACCCACCCTTTGTCCAGTGATTGACACTTTGATTCCATTTTTATTCGAAAATGAGAACAAAGTTTTCAATTCTGGTATTCTTGCTTCTAATGAGGAGAAATGTCCTCATCTATTATCTCATCAGGGCTTTAAAGCTTTCCAGATCATTTCTGAAAGCCCGATGATGATTTATCGAGGGGACAGTCCTATCTTGGATGTTCCATTTCTCCATTTCTATCCTCATTGACCAGCTCAAGTATAGGGGATTGAGTCAGGCTCAAGACTCGGTTAACAAAAATAAGCGCTTCGTGGGTGGCAACCCATGCTTATCTTAATATAATTATAATAGTAGTAATGAATAATTGTGTTGTGAGGAGGTTCGCCTCTTCCTTTCTCATGTGCTTTGTGTTTTGTGATGTTTGTCCAGGATTGCCCCGGATTTTAAGCCTCTCGTGCTCGTGGTTTTGTCATACGTTCACTCGAGCTTCAATCCTTAGCAGGATTATGGAAATCCAATATCCAATCTTATCGACTAAAGTTTATCTTTGAGCACACTTAATAAACGGCTTTAGATTTACATAGAGACCCTTCTTAAAACATTGAGGAAAATGTTCAATTCTAGTATGGGGGTATCTATCGATTTGATTGTGCCTGCAGCCGTTGATTTTACGTAATCCCGTTTTTGCCACCTAAATACCAAAAAAATTAAAAAAATTAAAAAATTTCAAAAATAAAATAAGTGTTCTATCACAATGTTGACTTTCCTGCTGGGTACAATAGGAATAAATTTTGACTCGATCGAGCGTGTTAAGCTCTTAGCTTTGTCCCTTAACCGTTATAAACTTGACTAAGCATCCGCGGATCTTTTTATTAAAGATTTTAAATTTTGGTAAGATAATACTGCTTTTACCCCTGTTATTGTGCAAAATGAGTTTCTTGTGTTGCAGCTAGCCGAAAGATACAAAGTAAGAAAAGAAGATAAGAAACGAGTGCTAATTCGATATTTGATTTGAAGACTCATTTGGAACAATAAAACATGCACTTTGGTCATAAACATGTGGTATGGACTGACCCGAGGGACAAAAAGTTAATCGGAAGACGAAAGACGAAGAAAAGAGAAGATTGCACGTTGCAACGAGCACTCTGCCACCCGACAAGAGGCTTTGCTGCCCGGTAGAGAGCTCGATTGGATTGCCGCCCGACAGGAAGGATTGCCGCTCGGTAGGACCACGATGTCAGTTACATTTTTACAATTATGAGCGAATTAACAAGCCATTATGCCTGGAAACCGATCATATACTTGTATTATCAACTAGGGGGACTTACATTAACTCCCTAAGTCGGTTTGGGAGGATTATAAATAGTTGTGGTGGTCTTAACCTAGAAACATACACTTAATTGTGTATGAATGATGATTTTTGCAAACATGTGGTTTATTTATGTCTTGAGTTCTTTTCTATAATTTGTGGTAGAATACCCACGGAATCATAGGTCGAAAGGGATTCCGTGGCATAGGTTATTCTCTATTAGTAGTGACAAACTAAAAAGGGGTTTTGGTAATTGACATCTACCATTTTCACATAATCAAATGAGATGGACAACAGGGCTTGAATTCAAGTATAGGTCAAAAGGACTTGTTGAATCACTTAGGAACATTAATTATCTAGCAAACACACTTAATTGGTTTGGGGTTGATGATGTTCATAGGTCAAAAGGGTTCATCATTAGTTTCATGCATAAATATGATTTGGTGAAGCATACCACATAGTCAAATAATATACAAATAGGTTTTGTGAATCATATACATTTGTTTACCCAACATAATCAAACATGGATATCAATGGCATGGATTTCTCGCATAAGTATAGTCTTAAAAATGGAATTTATTTGCTTAAGTAATTACCTTGATTTTTTGACATTAATGGCCGTGACAACCTTAGTGTCTATCTTGCTACCTAGTATTGGTTTAAACCAAGTCCCGTGGAACGAACTTGACTTACCTAACTTTACTATGATTGAGCAAGTATGCTTGCTCGTATGTATCATTGGTAATTTCATTAGTCTCGATTATAAATGTAAAACTTGCACCCGACCAATGTCATCAAGTTTTTGGCGCCGTTGTCGCGGATTTGCGTTTGTACTCGTTTGTTTGTTTGCTTGTCGAATTGATTGCTTGTCTTCTCATGATGTTTACTTGAATACTCTCTTGCTTTGTGTTTCAAAACCTCTCATTTCTCATCTTTTGCTAAATGATCTTGGCATCAAAATCACGTTTTTGATGTTGGGATTCCGTTTTATGTTTGCTAAAAATGCTCGTTTCAATGATTGCTCTCTAAGCGTGTTCAAAATTGTTTGCATAAGAAAAACCACCAAACTTGACCACATGAATTTTGTTTGTCTTTGTTTTCGTGTTTCGTGTTTAAGTGCGTTCGCGGGAAATATTGTTGTTACTATTCATCATCTCCTTTAATTTTTACCTGCATGAAACCAAAGGGTAAATTAAAATTGAGGACGTGGCTTATTAATTCGGATACCAAGTGACATGTTGGCACAAGAAAACGTCATTGAGAAGCTTTGATTGGCTAATTCCTAAAAGAGAAGACACACGGGCTATAAAGGAAACACACTAATCATTGGGATTTTACACTAAAACATGTACAAAAGAAGCAGAAGAGGGTCAAATCACGGATTGCCACGCTGGCAATCCATGTGCTCCAAAGTTGATCCAACGGTGATAGCAAGAGAGCTAATTATTAGAGATAAAGGAAGGGACACCTTGTCCCCGACCATCCACACTATTCACCCTTCATTCTCACCTCGACCCTCACCCCAAAAGAAACCCATCACTACTAATAAGAAACCCTATCAAAGCGTGCGACGGTGCCATGCTTCTCCAACTTAGTAATCCTATGGTTTCTCATTCGTTGATGAACAAGGACCTGCAAAAGTGAACTTTATCTTTTCAAATCCAAAGCAAACTCAGAACATGCTGAGTTTTAAGCCTGTTTTCTTAGTGTTCTTTCATTAAGCTAATTTGTTTCAAAATCATTTTCAGAAGCATTTTTAGGAAGCTTATTAGTTATAGAATAAGCTTGCGTAAGCCATTTCCCCACAAGGATCCAAGAGCTTATCTAAAAATAAGCTCAAAGATCCCTGTAGGGACTGTTTGGGTCTCAGGTTTTGTCAAGTGCTTATTTTAGTTTTTATAGCTTATTTTCTTAAACTTTTGCTTAATTTGTTCTTAAATTAGCTTATTGGGTTAGTTTAAATTAGTTCTTAGCTTATTAAGTCAGCTTATTGCTTAATTTAGTTTTTTTCATTAAAACCCAAAAACACCAACTCAGTAGCCTGTAGCTTTTACCTAGTACTTTTTAGTTGCTTAATTAGATTTCAAAATGTGTTTTGCTTATTGTTTTAAGTAGATTTTTAGCTGTACTTTAAGAAGTTGTTAAGCTTTAAGCATTAAGTTTCCACTAGCTTATAGGAATTCAAGCTCAAAGATAGCCATTAGGGCTGTTTGGTTAAATTTCCTCTTAAAAGCTTATTTAGATTTTAAGCTTATGGCTTATATCTCTGTGCTTATTTCTATTAAGTTTAGCTCATTAGGTTAGTCTTAGTATATTAATAGCTTATAGTTCATTAGTATAGCTTATAGTTAGCTTTTTAGTTCTTAAAATTTGATAAAAACCAACAAAAATAAAGTTAAGTGTTTCTGTCATATTTTAAGCTGTTTCATAGCTTATTTAGTAGATTTCATAAAAAGCTTCTTTTATAAAAATTGTTAGTTTATAGCTTATCTACAACTTTGCTTTTATAAGTTTTCAAAAAAAAAGGGGGAAGGTGGAAATCGGGGGTGAGCAAGGCTCGAACCCCCGACCTCAGCACCATCAACCCTTTTATAACAACACAACACACACCTCACTACCAACGCTCCCTGAGGACTTTTTCATTATAGTTTTACAAAATCTATTTCTTATACACGTTTTCTCCCTTATAGCTTATAAATTGTTTTAAGCTTATTATACAGCTTATTCGATAAGCTGTATAATCAAGCTTATTTTTCCTAGGTTCTAATTAGTTCAAGCTATTTTCTGTAATTTTTTTAGAATTTTTATAATTAGTTTAGTATTTTTAAACATTTATTTTTATTAAAAACTTTAAAAATCATAAAAAATAGAAAAATAATCAAAAAAATATAAATCTTTTTTAGAAAATTTTCTTTTATCATAAAGTTTCTAGGAAAATTAGTTTTGCTTTCGTAGGGTTAAAATTGCAAAATTTCAATTTTTAAAGAACGGGATTCGTTCCCGTTTACATTTTTCGTGTTTTTAAGCTCATTTCAAATCCGTTTTTGTTCTAGTTTTCTTTAAACTTACTTTTTAGTCAATTAGAGTCTATTTAAAAAGAAAAATTCATTTTAGGTTTAAATTTGGAAATTTAGGGTTTTTAACTGCCGTTTAGGGTTCCCGTTTTGCGTTTTTAGTTAAAGTTTGATTTCCCGTTGTTTGTTTTCGTGCTTAATTGTTATCATTTACTTATTTTAATTGTTTTTTTTAATTTGTAGAAGTAGATAATCAAATCAATCTTTGTTTCCAATTCAAATCATTGTCCGAACAACAAACGTGGTTTCAATTTCACAAATCGTTGGCGAATAACGACCCGGGAATAATACTTCCCGGTTAATATACGTATTATATTATATATATTTGTGAAGATATTCCTTTTTATTTTTGTCCTTAAGGGTAATTTGGTAATTTTCTATCATATTATATTTTATAATTACGTGTGTTGCTTTACTAGCAATCAAATTTTTGGCGCCGTTGCCGGAGACTTGTGATTAAGATTATCTCGTTTGAAGTTTGTCGATCATGATTTGGAGAACCTTTCGTCTTTGAAAGTTACGCTTTTAAGAAAATCAAAAATAAAAAAAAAATTAAAAATAAAAAGTAAAAAAAAAATTTTCTTTTCTTTTTAGTATAAGTAGAAGATTAAAAACAAAAATAAAAAAAAATATTTGTTCTTTCAATTTTTCTAGTTAATTTGTGAATTTAAAAAGTTACAAAGTTGGTAAAAGAACACCAACAAATAATACCTTCAATTGAGGTATTATCCATAATAAGTTCCCAACTCGAATAAAAGATTTAAAAACTTACCATTTGTGTCACTTACGAAATACGGCTCACCTTAAAAAGTAAAATTTTTAAGAGCTACTGTGAAGTAAGTTTGATTATTTGGTTCAAGTTGTCTTTCTCGTTGTTCGTTTAAATTAGATTGTGAATAAACTTTAGAAAAAAATAAAAATATTTTTATTATTTTCTTTAAATAGTGCATGCGCACTAGACGTTCTAATTATCCTAATAATTCAAACGTCACAATTCCAAGACGTCAGAAAAGACAAGTTTCTAACATAGTCGAACCCGAGATTCGAACTATCGTTGCACCAATGGCAGAACGTACCATGGAAGAGCTACTCCGTGCCCCCACGGAAGGGTACGGAGAAGCTATTGTTTTAC
>BQNB010069977.1:0-26952 GCA_026074375.1 Tanacetum coccineum
ATTTATTTAGTTTCTTTTTATTAAGTATTTTCCTATTAATGTTATCTTGTTGAACAAGAATACGTGGGTATAAATAGGGTTAGGAGTCATTAGTTTAGGGAGTGGGGAATAGAGTGGGGAATAGAACAGGTCTGAGGACTTGGGAAAACCTATCATTGTTCTTTGTTTTCGTGTTAGTCTTCATTATTAATAAAATCATCAGTTTGGTTCATATCAATCCTATTAAAAACTAAGCCTTGAACATCATCAGGAATTTAGGATTGCTATCATATCTTAATGTGTTGGATACAATCAAATCATACCAGCTCTTAACAAAGAAAATGGTAGCTAAAGGTTTGAAGGCACGACCTTGAGTATCATAAGCTCCGACATTCATAATAACTACTGATAGGTATACCGAGTTAACTACATATAAAGACAGTATGAGGCAGTCCATGAGTTCTCCCTTTATATTTTGTTATGATCTGATGAGTCTTTTAATATTAAAGAGACGGATGTATTAAGGAGCTAAACAAATATAAGGGCGATGAGATTGCAAAACATAGCCATTATATTCATTGCCTACTTAAGATCAAATTTAATGCCGTTTCTCTTTTGAAACAGCTAATAGTCTTACGCACATATCCTTATTGTGTATAAATAGCAAGTATTCGAAGTATCTTTAGCGGGTGTGTTCCAGACACAGCTTCAAGGAAAAAATGATGTTATCTTGGAGTTCCATGTGGATGACACGACTGGTGCAAATGAGGTCAGTTATATATTTCGTTTTTATCATACCGCATCATGCGAATTAGCAATGTCTATGTTTACAAGCCTTATGCTTTTAGTATTATATTGTAACGTGAAAAAATTCTTGCAGTAACATGATATGATAAAGGAGAAAACCGTAACATCTAAATGTGAAAACCTTCCAGTTATTTCGGATTCAACTCTTAATAAGCCTCGCACAGATTGGCTTATTAAGTGCCAATAAGGGAAAAAGAAACACCCCGACTTGTCTGCAACTGATTATTTTTGCATACCAGAAAAAACCATTGATAAAGTTGTGAACAGAAAGGTAACATGGTCGTTGTGAAAGATTAAAAAAATCCTATGTCATCAAATTCATATGTATAATTTTCTTCCTGTTTTTAGGATACTGAAGATGACAAGAAAATAAAGAATGGTGGACCTATTACTGATAATACAATAGCTCAAAATTCAAGCAGGAATACATGGTTTACAGGTACTATATATTCATATTGTTTTATTCATTACATACAAACGCCAAAATTGAGTTATCTATATCATTTCACATTTATTATCAGTTATGGCTATGCTTATGTAAAATGTTTTCCTAATGTGAAACAACTTTTTCAATATCTAAAAACTTTTGGTGACGAAGAGCTGAATATGAACCTATGCAGAGTATAAGAAATGTTGATCTTGAAGTACTAAATGAACTTGGATGTGGTACATTTGGAAATGTATATCATGGGAAGTGGAGAGGAACAAATGTTGCTATCAAGAGAATTAAAGAAAGTTGTTTCGCTGGGAAACCAAATGAGCATGATCGCTTGGTAGGTCACAAGTGACCACAAATAGCACTCTGTTGTTTAATACTTGTGGGCATGTTAAATATCTAAAAAATTGCCCAACATTTTGCTTAAACCATGTCTCAAGTTAAATGTTGCAGTTGACAAGCGAGGGGAAGCACATAACTTTCAACAGCTTTTTAAAAGATCAATGAGAACTTTCCATGAATTGGACTAAGTTTTTTATAAGAGCATTCACAAAGGCACCATAAGTGTGGTAAGGTTTAATATGGCATTGCATTGAAAAGGTTCAAGTTTATAAAGCCTTTCAGGGCAATTAACTATAGAAAACTTATTAATGCTAATTATATACTCTACGTCCACTTTTTCTTATTACTCCTCGAAAAGTCTAGGCAAAGTGAAGATATGTTTATATAATGAAAAGGTTTATGGATTAATCAGTTGTATGACAAGCACACTTTATGAACCTCTAAAAAGGTCTATAATAGGAGATGTTCTAAGTTTGAGACCATGTTCTAAGGTTGAGCGTATTATGTGATTTGCTTCCAGGTCTCCCTAATATGATTTGTGTATAAGTATGTTGTATTTTCTGGTTAGGTACTCAACCATTTGGTCATTCAGAAACTATATGACACGGAATTAGAGAAGAAAGAAATGGAAAAAGCAAGTACGTTTGACATGGTAATGGTTAACAATATGCTTTCTGTGTATAATTCTGCATGAAATCTTTAGATTTGTTTAAAAATATTCTCAAAATTTTATTTTGAAAACATGGAATAAACATGTCGTGTGTGCTGGGGTTTAATCTTAATTGTAAAATATCATAATTTAAATACATATTGATATATATTTTCAGTAAGTAATCAATCAAATAGTTAAGAGTCTATACCATTAAAGACACAATATTAAATTAAAATATAACTGAAAAGACACCGAGTGATGAATTATACAAGATATTCATAACATAGATTGAAAACTGACTCTGCTATACCTATGTATCTCTAATGCTAGGCAAGTTAGTTACGAGTAATATTGGTGAATAATACCCATGTGTATAATATTGGGTAAAACAGGTTAGTTTTGAGTGATATTGGTTTAGCACGCGGTGTGTAGTGTAGAATGACCACTATAGGATTTTGATGATGTGCTCGGGCGAGTGGTTTAAGGTGATTAGATTAAGTGGTATTTGTGTCAGTGGAATTGGAGTGGAGGTTATTGTTTATGATTTTCCAAAACATATAGTATCATGTGTTGTGTAGAAAGGTTCACTCGAAACCTAATTTACCACACCCAAATCAGACTGCAGCTAAACCCTCTTGGGGTATGGTTAATAACCTAATGGCGGATGGCTACAAGAAGGATTCAATAATAGCTCATCGAGCTGTAAGTCTTTTTCTTTGTATCTTAAATGTCATTAGACATCATCAAGATTGAGCAGTAAAAGGTAGTGTTTTAAGTCATATATAATTAGTTTCTTGGTGTTTGTGTATTGTTAAAATGATTATTATCGGCTAAGATTTAGGAGTCGTCATAATCATATAGGAAATGGCTGCAATAAAACTGAATCTGGGTTTTTTTCAACCATTTTGCAAGCTACAAGTCAAAACAATATAAAGTTTTAACTAGATTGTATTGTAGTTTGATACTTACCCCTTACAATTTTAGATTCTATATTAATGACCTTAACCAGAAACCTAATTAGGTTGATCGTGATTAATTAATTTTTTTTGTTAAAGTGTAGCCTGCAATTTAAAGAGCGGGACAACAGTAAAGGTGTTGGTGATTACAAGAGGCCATAAGTCAAGAGTAGTGGTTGTTTGTTTTAGATATCATATCATTCAGTGAAGGTGGGCGTCTGAGGGGTAAAGTTTTACGGGTATAGAATATATAGAGCTCTACTTTTGCAATAAGATATATTTCATCAAATCATTTTAGATAAGTGTTTGTTAGGAATTCAGTTTTTAGTGAAGTGACGATCATTATCGATCTCACGAGCCTTTGTAATAGTTAGACAATTTTATGTATTATTTAGTAAGCTAACCGGGCCAAAGCATGGCAAGCCCATGGAAAGCCTGGTTTACCCTTTGTATAAAAGCCCTCTCCACACATGGAGAGGGTGTTGGTTAGTTCACTTTACACACACAACAAAGTGTGTTTTCATATGTGTTCTTTCCATCCATTCTCTCTCTAGCTTTCTCTCTTTAGTTCATATTGTGTGAGATTATAGGATCCTACAATTGGTATCATCACCATGATTTGATCTTGGGGCAATAAGTGATTTGTGTACTTTGTTTTACTTATTTTCGGGCTTATTCTTTCAGCTTATTTTAGGTTAAATAAGCCACGGTTATTGATCTTTCTTAATTTACTTTGTGACTAATTGCAAAACTCTTCCAAATTTAAATCTACTAGTGGGCCGCTTTCTACTAAAATTTATATTTACAAAAATTTTGCTTTGGGCCGTGTCTAGTAATTTAGCTTTTTAGTCTTTGGTAACATGTGTTCTTTTGTTGATTTGTTTTGGCTTAATAACGTGGCTACAACAGTGATATAAGCAAAACTGTTTTTTTTTCTTTTATATAGTCACACCATCCTTGTTGCTTATTCTCTTTCTGCGTTTATGAGAAGTAACACTGCTTTGTGTAGTCATTCATGTTTTCGTGCCTTACTGGTTGCTAAAGCTGTTTATAATATAGCTTATACCAGTTTATAAGTGTCGGTTAGCTTCTAATATAGCTTATTCTCCAAAAAGCTTTGATCTTTGTCTAGTTAAACTAGCTGTAGCCTTTTGGTACACGGAAAGCTTATTAAGTCTCTATAAGTTTTTTTAAACACGAAAAGCTTCACCCTTTTAAACTCAAAACTGCTTATAAAACGTGTTGTTTTTAGTTTATTTTTCTTCTTCTTTCTAGTTTTAAGCATATAAAAGGCTTCCATTTTTCTTTGTTCAAAAACATATCTAGATGTATTCTACACCGTGTATTTAGCTTATTTGGTACTCCCTCCGTCCCACATTAAGTGTCCATTTGACTTTTTCAAAGTCTTTTTTCTTCAACTTTGACCTTAATGATTTCTTCTTATGTTATATGATACTTGATGCAAGATATATGAATGGATAGAGTTTTGAATATATTTTTCGTTGGTATAATTTTCGTTCAATATTATATAACACAAACAAAAATATTTATGGTCAAAGTTGATGAAAAAATACTTAAAAGATTCCATTGTGGACACTTAATATGGGACGGGGGGAGTATTAAACAGTTTGTTCTTTGACGTTTATAGCTTATTTTGACGTGGACTTATCTCGAACCAAAAGCTCTTATGTTCGTGGCTTATTGTGGTGTAAAACAACTTATTTCAAGAGAGCTTCTTGGTTGGCTTATTTGCTAGCTTTCTGGGTTTGCTTATTCTTTGTGGTCCACACGGTTTGAACAAGGAGACACTTTCATTCACTATAAGATCGAGATTAGGATCTCTGTAAACAAACAATCCCATTTCAGATTTAATATATATCAAAAATTTTTTAATTAGAAGGGTTCAAAAACCCATCTCCTGTTTCTTTTTATATTCTTGTATGATATGTGTGCATGATGCTATTGTTTAGATCAAAATAAGATCATTGGAGAGATATGAAGACCTGTGGAAATCCGCTACCAGTTTGTACATTGTGTAATCATAGCGAAAGGTGATCAAACAACACAACAAATCATTGCTTTTTCATTCCAATCTCCCAGAATCAAACCACGCTTAAAGATGACGCGAACATTGATGCCCAAAGAATAGAAGTACGAATTGAAGATAAAAGAACTCCTCACAAGACAAACATCCTCAGAAGAGAAAAGAAGGCGATGAGAAAAGAACTAAAAGGGGTAGCCACGAATGAACGAGAGACTGTTTAAGAGAAGACCACAATATTGCGGATCAAGGGAAAGATTTGAAATGCCTTTCAAAGTTACAGGATTAAGTAACTATGGACAAAGTCTCGGTTCAGAGATTTCTGCAAATTTGCAGATGAGGGCAAGAAGAAATCTGCCCCGAAGTCGCTATGACGACGAGATGCTCAAGTGACTGGATACATCACCCAGTAATAGTTAAGAAGACATAGAGAGATCTGCCCTATGTCTCACCAATGGGGACTTTGATGAGACTTGCGCCCGCCTTGGAAATCGAATTTAAACAGAATGAAGATTCAAGTGGTAATGTCGGCACTAACCTGCTGGAATATTGGTTCAATTAGAATTGAAAAGACATTACCACCAAGGATGAAGAAATTGAAAAGTGCAATCAAGAACAAGAAGATAAAAAAGACACAAAGATTAATAGATTAGTGGAATAAGTTGGAAAACATAATCCAATTAATCATTGTTTAAGAGCTGATAAAACCCCAAGTCTGACCTAGTCCCAACCCGAAACCTTTAGTAGGTAAAAGGATATAAAACGGTTTATTTAGTATAGGGTTATATCATTTACATATTTTTGTAGAAACGGTATGGTCTCTGAAGACACCGATTTCACTCACATATAATAGAATTAGGATCTCTGTAAACATACCAAACCATTTCAATTTTAATATATCAGATTATTAGAAGGGTTTCAAACCCAATCTTCCTGTTTCTTTTATTTCTTGAATGAAATGATGTTGTGCATGATGCTTGTGGTGATCATAATAACGATCATGTGAGAGATTATGAAGACCTGTGGAAATCCGCTTCCTGTTTCTACATGTGGTATCAGAGCGAAAGGGATCAAACAACACAACAAATCATGCTTTTCATCCAATATCCAAGAATCAAAACCTGCGTTTTAAAGAAGACGCGAACATGGATGCCAATTGAAGAAGATGTCGAATTGAAGAGAAAGAGAACGCCTCACAGAGACAAACTCCTCAGAAGAGAAAGAAAGGCGGATGAGAAAAGAACTATAAGGGGCACCACGATTGAACGAGAGACTTTTAGAGAAGACCACAATATTTGTGGATCAAGGCAAAGAATTGACATGCCTTCAAAGTTACAGGATTAAGTAACTTGGACAAAGTCTCGGTTCGGAGATTTCTGCAAATTTGCAGATGAGGGCTAGAAGAAATCTGCCCCGAAGTCGCTATGATGATCGAGATGATCAAGTGACTGGATACACCCTGTAATAGTTAGAAGGACATAGAGAGAATCTGTCCTATGTCTCACCAATGGGACTTTGATGAGACTTGCGCACCCTTGGAATCGAATTTAAAGAATGAAGATTCAAGTGGTAATGGCGGCACTAACCCTGCTGGAATTTGGTTCAATTAGAAATTGAAAAGTCATTAACACCAAGGATGAAGAAATTGAAGAAGGCATCAAGAACAAGAAGATTAAAGACACAAAGATTAATAGATTAGGGGGGAATATGTTGGAAAACATAATCCAATTAATCTTTATTTAAGGGCTGATAAAACCTAAGTCTGACCTTAGGCCCAGACCCGAAACCTTTATTAGGTAAAAGGATATAAATAGTTATTTAGTATAGGGTTATATCATTTACTTTTTTTGTAGAAACGGTATGTCTCTTGAAGACACCGATTCATTCACTATATATAGATTAGGATCTCTGTAAACAAACAATCCTTTTCAGATTTATATATATCAGATTATTAGAAGGGTTCAAACCCAATCTTCCTGTTTCTTTTTATTTCTTGTATGATGATGTTGTGCATGATGCTTGTTTGATCATAATATGATCCTGGAGAGATTATGAAGACCTGTGGAAATCCGCTTCCTGTTTCTACATGTGGTATCAGAGCGAAAGGGATCAAACAACACAACAAATCATGCTTTTCATCCAATATCCAAGAATCAAAACCTGCGTTTTAAAGAAGACGCGAACATGGATGCCAATTGAAGAAGATGTCGAATTGAAGAGAAAGAGAACGCCTCACAGAGACAAACTCCTCAGAAGAGAAAGAAAGGCGGATGAGAAAAGAACTATAAGGGGTACCACGATTGAACGAGAGACTTTTAGAGAAGACCACAATATTGGCGGATCAAGGGAAAGATTTGAAATACCTTTCAAAGTTACAGGATTAAGTAACTATGGACAAAGTCTCGGTTCGGAGATTTCTGCAAATTTGCAGATGAGGGCAAGAAGAAATCTGCCCCGAAGTCGCTATGACGATCGAGATGATCAAGTGACTGGATACACCCTGTAATAGTTAGAAGGACATAGAGAGAATCTGTCCTATGTCTCACCAATGGGACTTTGATGAGACTTGCGCACCCTTGGAATCGAATTTAAAGAATGAAGATTCAAGTGGTAATGGCGGCACTAACCCAAAGCATCAAGCTTTAAAGATTGAAGACATCAAGCTTTAAATCCAGATTTAAAGGGTTTGAAGAAGGCATCAAGAACAAGAAGATTAAAGATACAAAGATTAATAGATTAGGGGGGAATATGTTGGAAAACATAATCCAATTAATCTTTGTTTAAGGGCTGATAAAACCCAAGTCTGACCTTAGGCCCAGACCCGAAACCTTTATTAGGTAAAAGGATATAAACGGTTATTTAGTATAGGGTTATATCATTTACTTTTTTTGTAGAAACGGTATGTCTCTTGAAGACACCGATTCATTCACTATATATAGATTAGGATCTCTGTAAACAAACAATCCTTTTCAGTTTTATATAATATCAGAATTATCAAAGAGATCAAAACCCATCTTCTTTGTTCTTTTATTCTTGTATGATGATTAATGGCATGATGCTTGTTTGATCATTTATATGCGATCCTGGAAACCATAAGAACCTGTGGAAATTCGGCCTATAACTGTTTACCAGATGATGCGTCGTAAAAAGGTTCTCGTTGTTCTAGATGACGTTGATAGCACAAACCAACTTGAGGCGTTAGCCGGTGATCCTAATTGGTATAAACCAGGCAGCAGAATTATCATCACCACACGAGATGAGCAACTGCTGATAGCCCATCGAGTGGGCTTCATTAATAACGTAACGATCTAAGGGTCAAAAAAGGGATCCACAAATTGGATTCAAAGCCTCGTGGCTCTACGATATATAAGGAATTGTTCAAGGTTTTTGTTGGTGTCGACTTTATGAAGAAAAGATGTGTCGAAGTTTTTGTTCTGGAAGGTTTTTGGTTTAAATGTTCCTAAAAGTTTTCAAAGGCTCGTATTTTGGATTATTTGTTCTAATTGGTTACGAAGAAGGTTGTTTATGACCTATTTGAAGTTGAAGTGGAATTATTTGGGTTTGTGTTTTATCATACCTTTTAGGAGGAGGTAAATTGTTCGTGCTTATAACGTTGTGATGAAGACTTGACGAATCTAGCAAAGGTATGTGATTTTTCTTATGGTGCTCAATGCTCACATTTTCTATCACTTTAGATATATGTCTCATAGATGAGGATTTTGTTAAGAGATTGCGATCTACTTATATTTTGGTCTTGGTATGAGTTCGACGTCGTGTGGATAAACAAGATATAAGACACAAGTTTAGGTTGTTCTACTTCAGTATCAAGTTCGTTATACTTAATTTTCTTCATCAGTAATTATTACATAAAGCTTACAGAATTGAAGATTCAAGAAATGGTTAACATATGGGTTTCAAGGGAAGCTTAATGTTAAAATGTCTAACCATTTACAAGCTACATCGAGGGTAAGGTTTATGCTACAACTAGTCATATAATTACTACTGCTTAGTGTGAGTGTCTACTACTTAAGTTCAATTTTTCTTATTGTGCTAATGATGGGTAATTTGAGGAGATAGAAGGCTTGGATTAGAAGTGTAATATTGGTTCGTGGTTGTGAAGAACAAAGTTGCATACTTTAGTCCCCTATTTGATAATGACAAAAAGAGGAAGAAGATTTGATGATTTGCAACTTGTAGATCCTTGGTAGCTTAAGGGGAAGTTTTCATTCGTATATTAACTTCAGAGGAAGTTCGTGCTTATTTGGTTTTGTCATTATCAACTAGGGAAAGATTATTGGGAATTATATTTGAGTTGATGGAACAAGATGGAAACAAAAGGACCAAAGTCGTCATTGTGGGATTCTACAAGATGTAGAAGAAAATAAAGATTTGGTCAAAAAGAGATAAAGATGAAGAGATAAAGATTTGGTCAAACTCATTAATATCTTTTAAATAGTTTCCATGTAAAGCCTTGACTCCTTATGCTATAAAAGGAGGTCTAGGCATATTGTTTTAGTATCCAGAAAAGTGTGTGTTCTCAATGAGAGTCGACTAAAACAAAACGTGTGTGTACACGTTTAGTTAGTTAGCATAGTTAGATAGTTAGTAGATGTGTTATAGACATCTATGTATTAGTTAGTTTAGCCTCAAGGATCATTTGATCTTGGGGATATAATGAATAAAGAAAACCTTGAAGTAATTTTGATTTCTGTTTTATTATTCCGCTGTGCAAGTTTATTAATCATTGTTACTATATCCTAGACGAGTCTTAATAACGAACAAATTGTCATAAATGTATAAGAGTCATACTTAGAAACCTGGTAGGCAGATTGCTATAGGACAAAGGTTTTCTCTCAACAAGTCTTCCATTGTGCATGAGAAACCAAACACTCCTAGATCTTGTCTTAGGTGGATACCGATGGGTAGAATTTTTAAGCTTGCTGGTCTTAGGTGGATTCCTACAAGAAAGTTATTCGACTCTTACACGAGCAAAGTTTACAGTGAGCCTCCAAATGGTTCAAATGATGATATCACTAACCCATATGAATGCAATCAAACTCTTAATGTCAGTGCAGGTACTCTTAACTTAAATGCCCCGCTCCTCAAAGAAAAGAAAGGTGTACACTTCAGTGCGCTTTATCTTTAATAGAAGAGAAATCTTCTTATTTACGAGCTGTCTTATCAAAAAACTTCTATAAGTTCTCATGCTCATTCATTCAACAAGTGGATCAATGTACATTAGCTTGTGTTTTAATTCACTTGTTCATCAAAAATGGCAACAACATATGCAATTTTTGAGGGGGAGAAAAGTGAATAAAATGAGATCAATACGGTTTAACTCGGATAAGATCTTTTCAATATAAATGTGCTCCCGTCCTCAAATGGTCATATGATCAATGGCTTCTGAACAATTCAGTTCAGGACCCGGGCCTCAACTAATGACTCCTGGAACAATCAATTCAGGACTCGTGCAAAATATTCCATCTCCAACACCCGCTGTCCCACCAACAAAGATTGACTGGGATTCATTGTTTCAACCTATGTTTGATGAGTACTTCAAACCTCCACCAAATGTTGATCATCCAGTTCCTGAAGTTCCTACTCCAGTTCCTGCTGCTTCAACTAGTTCACCTTCCTCAACAACCGTTGATCAAGATGCACCATCGACAAGTACCTCACAAACCACTTCAGAACAACAATCCTTAGTTATTCCACAAGGTGTTGAAGATGACTTTTACGATATTGAGGTTGCACACATGGATAACGATCCTTACTTTGGTATTCCATTTCCAGAACCTAGTTCTGAAGAAACAACTTTACAAGGGATCATTCCATCAAATTTGCATCATCTTAACCAATCGTTTGATACTCTCACTAAGTTGACAAAGAAACACCCATTGGAGAATGTTATTGGCGATCCTTCTAGATCGGTTTCGACAAGAAGTCAACTACAAGAACATGCCATTTGGTGCTACTTTGACGCAAATGACAATCCAATTCCATTCGGTGGGAAACGGTCGGGTTGAAATCTGCTATCTCAAAGGAAGAATAATGGTGGTAATTCTTCATGTATCTTATGTACATATTTAAAACCAAAGAGAAAATACAAAAATATAAAAACTACAAAAACCATAAAAATCAAAAAATACAAAATACAAAATATTTTTCAAGACATGTCTTTTGAAAATCGATAATATTTACGAAGCTAGAAATTTCATTCAATAATGACACGGGTCTTTAAATACAGTTCGAGCAGAAGTTCAAACTTTTCAAAACATGTCTTCATGGCTTGCAGTTATTTCAGACTGCAACCCGCTTTTCAGACTGAGGAAAGCATGTCGTCAAAAAGACAGTTGTTCCTAACAACGGGTAATTAATTTTTCCCGGGCATGGATTACTTAATATCCATGCATCATGAGTTATGAATACTTTGTACATAACCCTGGATTGTTTACAATAAGTGTACGTGTCAGTGCATTTATTTGTCAAAATAAGAGAAATCTTATTTTTATTGGTAAAAAGTTATCTTTACAATGAATCAATGTTTTCAGTAATCACAAAAAGGTTTTCAAAGACAATTCGACCACTCACACAATGACAACAACTCTTTAAATAGAAAACACGTCATTATTTGAGGGGGAGAAGTTGCGGAAGCTTTGAAACATATACTTGAGCTTTCATGAGGTCTTTAGACGTATTAGTCGAGTATGAGCATGCGGTTATGAAATAGACTCCACTGGAATGAGGTATCTCCATCTCCATCTTTACTTGAACCTGTAATAAAACAGTTAGCAATAAAGCTTGTGGACGAATATGGCTTTGTCATTCGCCCGAGTTTGGTTGGATTAACCTCCAGATCCTGTGAGGACCGACCTGTGATCAGGTAGATTCAATCTTAAGAAGAATCTCCTTGACAGGATTTCCAGTATAAGTGTCGGATCTTCCAATGTATAAACATCAGAGTCGCCTTACTTGCCTGTTCTCTTAATCGGAACGTCTCAAAGCAGACAACACGATAAGAGTGAATCGGTTAGTTACTATCTTACCGATTGAAGAAGAAAATTGATTTGAAAATCAATCGACGTGTCACTTGAGAAAGTATTTTTGTGACACATCGAGAGTGTTAAGCTTTTATCAAAATTCATCAATCGTCAATTCATAATCTGGACCAATTCGATATCCAGTGTCACAAGTTTGACCCATTAAGGATCTCACAAGTCACCTACCAAGAGCTTGTTTGATGTTGGCTCTAGCAGGATTTCCATCTTCACTGTGATACTTAGGTATCACTCGGATGTTCTGGCAATACCACAAGGATAATGCGTAGGACTCTTATGATAACCCTTGTTTTCACATTGTGTGAAGAACAAGTAATATGGAATAGTGTCCTAATGAGATTGATTGATGATCTCTTGGCTCTAGACTCAATTGTGCATTTTGGTTTTAGTGATCGGAGGCTGGAACGGACTGCCACCTTTACAATATCAACTAACTCGGAGTGAGAAAGTTAATAGATAACGTGTTTAGTCTCCGTAAGAAATGAAACAAAAATCTTTTAAGAGATTCTGAGTGGCTATGGAGGGTTGTGCATTGCAGCACTAGGTCCATGATGTCAGTCTTCAATGTCAGCAATCATCATTGTGATTCTGACAGCAGATGTTTGTACCCGAGTTTTTGCTAATGTGTACGGCGGGCTTCCTTCGTTACACACCTTTATCCTTACATTTCTTTTACAATTCTTTTTCATTCTTCAACCCCTTTAGTGTTTATCGAGACTTCATGACTAGTACCTTGTTGGGTTTGTTCCAGTACTAGCTCCATCTCAGTCGGCACTATTCCCTTATTCTCACTTTTACTCCTTTTTTTATGTCATACCTAAGGACTTCTACACTAACTAGTGGATTGTCCCTGGGTAGATCCCTTCAGTTCTGGCTGGATCATGGGAACTAGTACCTAACCTTACCAACCTTATAACTTCGATAAAAGTAAATACATGGTCAGTCTTTTTGGTATAGTTCACCTTGCCATAAAACTACATGAAAAACTCAATCAGGTACTTGTGATATAAATATCAAAACCTTTAGTACCTCGATTGTTTTTGAATTTTTAAAAATGCTCCCCCTTAACATGTGCATCGATAAACAAAAGTGGGTAGCACAAGGAGGATGGAGTATACATAAGAGTCTAAAAATCACATTTTTTATTAGTTTTCATATTCAAAAATGTCAAACCCGTTGATATTTTGGAGACCAATGGATTCGAATATGTTGGAAAAACTAGGAGAAAATGTGCTGATTAATCACAAGCCAAATGGGGAACATATCAATGCTCCCCTTTAATCTATGAGGGATTCTGTTAGTGTCTGGTATGATAGGTTTGAAATATTTTGAATTTAATGAAAAATTCATGAAAAATTCATACACAGACACATAACACTAAGTATAACACTACTCTATAATGTACAAGATACAATATATATACACCACACAAGATATTGACCTGAATGCAGAGATGATGTGCTCATTCGGTTCTCTGAAGTAGCCTGTAGTCAATATCTCGTACGCGACCACCAATAAAGCATTCTAGGTTTCGGAAGATCCTTCTGGTCTTGAGTCTCCGTTCAATGGCATGTATAAATTCCTTGCTCCTTGCCACATCCTTATCGGTCTAAAATCGCGTGTTCATACCCAGGTTAAGCAGATTGACCTTGTATTCCTTAACTCTGTAATCCAGTGCTTCCATAATATTTGTCAACGTACCATCACTGAATTTGTAAATCTCATTAACCCTTATGATCTTCCGTTCATTGTTACCGAAAGGGAATACAACTGCACGAGGCGACTCAATGATTGTATAGTCATGCTTGTACTCGAAGCCTTTTGCTTCCCATCCTGATTTAGTAAGATTTAGCTGTTTCTGGTAGCTCTCAATGCCGAGTTGGAAGTCTTCAACCCGCTGTCGAATCACTAAGTTACGTGTCCACAAATTAACAGCAGTAGAAAGCATACATCTGTCTAAGCTAGAAATACGATTAAGATGACCTTGTAGGAGCAGCAGATTCAGGTCTTCAAAGTCACTGGGATACAAATTTTTGAAATCCTTTTTTGCAATCGTGTATTCTTGATAATCAGCTCTGTGCAGTGTGATCACTTTCAAGTAGTCGTACCCTTAGTGAGAGTAGCCTTTTATTCGAACAACGTTGAGTATACGTATATGAGTTCTGACTACCTTGCGGCTTGATTCAGCAATGTGTTAGTCAATGTAGAATTTCTGACGATTAAATCACCAATGAGATATACCATAAGAGGCACTTATGTCATAGGTGCAAACCTCACTGATTCACTCTTACCGTTCTATTAGTAGCAATACTATTAGTAAGGTAGCCTGCTTTGAGGTGTCCGATAAAGAGATACTAGCAAGTACAGTGAATCTAATGCATCTGCGTTAGAGGATCTAACACTTTGAGCTGGAAACCCTATCAAGGAGGTTCTTATAATGAATCTACCTGATCACAGGTACAATATTTATACTGTAAAATGGTCCTCACAGAACCGGAGGTTAATGCAACCGAACTTCGACGAATGACAAAGCCATATTCGTCACCAAGCTTTATTGCTAACTATTTTATTTCAGGATTACATAAAGATGGAGATGCAGATACCTCATTCCAGCAGAGTCAAGTTCATAGCCACATGCTCATACTCAAGACTCAATGACTTTATAACATCAAGAAAGAATGACCCAAAGCTTCCGCAAACTCTGATATCAACTTCTTCTTCAGTATGTCAAAGAGATGAAGTTATGTATTGATGAAGAAGTACGAATATAAAGTCAAGCTTTCAAGATTGCAACAAGTATGAGCATGTCGGCCTGAAAGTCACAAGCACACAAGATGGCGAAAGATCACAAGATGATGATTAGAGATTAAATTTGGCTGATGATCTCAAGAAAGCTCAAGATCACATACAATGACAATCTTAAAGAAACAAGCTCAAGCCACAAGTCAAAGATCACTACATAAAGATGCAAGACAAAAGATCAACTATTACACAAAAAAGACTCAAGATCAAGACAAGAAGCTTCAACGATTAATGATCAAGGTCACAAGGAGAGATCTCTATGATCACCCCTTAGGGGGAGATTGTTAGAAATACATAAAGTGTTGATCATTTATGAGATCTCAACGATCGTCCCTTAGGGGGAGATTGTTAGGAATTTAGTTTTTAGTGAAGTGACGATCATTATCGATCTCACGAGCCTTTGTAATAGTTAGATAATTTTATGTATTATTTAGTAAGCTAACCGGGCCAAAGCATAGAAAGCCCATGGCAAGCCCATGGAAAGCCCGGTTTATCCTTTGTATAAAAGCCCTCTCCACACATGGAGAGGGTGTTGGTTGAATCATTTTTACACACACATTTAGTATTTTTTTGATGTTTACTTTATCTCTCTAAAGTGTTTATCCAACCACTCTCTCTCTAGAAATACCTCTCTTTCCCTCATCAAGTATGTTATTAGATATTCTTGAATTGGTATCAAGAGCCATGGAGTGATTTGTTTAGTTTTTGTGTTTTATTTTGGTTTGTTTTTTTAGTCCGTACGTTATCTTCTTGTTCTTTCTTTGTTTTCGAAGCTTTTGTGTACACTAAAGGATCATTTACCTTGGTAAATCTGATCTAGTATCTTTAGGATATAGGTGTACAAGCTTAGATTCAAGAAAAACATCATTTTTTCTCAATGTTTGTGTTCAAATAGTCTTAAAAAGTACAAATCTTGATTTCAAAATTTTTGGCTTAAAAACCATAAAGTTTGCATTTTTAAGATACCAATAGGCTTAGTAATACTAGTTTTACAAGAAATTTTGGAAACAAATAATCAAAAGTGAGTCTTTTAGTGTTTTAAAATTTTTTAGTTTCGGCAATTTGGAAGGCGGTTTAACAAGCTTTGCAGGTTTAACAAGTCTAGTTGAAGGCGGTTTAACAAGTTTCAGTGTAAGGCGGTTTAACAAGTTACAGTGCAAGGTGGTTTAACAAGTCCCTTCACAAGGCAGTTTAACAATGTTCCTTCACAAGGGAGTTTAACAAGTTTACTTCACAAGGCGGTTTAACAAGTTTTCCCTTGCAAGGCAGTTTAACAAGTTTTCTATACAAGGCGGTTTAACAAGCTTTCTATACGAGGCGGTTTAACAGTTTCCTATACAAGGCGGTTTAACAATTGTCTTTGAAAGGCGGTTTAACAGATTCGGATAATACGGATAACAATATGATAAATCATGTTGTGCAGGCGAGGCCGTCTTCTGAACGGCCAGGTGTTGTGAATCATTCAGAAACTGAAATAACCAGTGATAACAATATCATTTCTTATTCTCAGTATGTGCATGAAACACAACAGGAAGCTGTTCAGAATTCAAACTTATTTGCACAACATGATACACTGATATTATCTGTGATAGAACAACTAAAAACCCAAGTAATTAATTGCACCAAGATTAATCTGGACAATAAAAGTGTCAATGATACTTTAACTGCTGAGCTTGAAATATATAAAGAACAAGTTAAAGTATTGAAAGAAGGACAAAATGTTGATTTAAAAAGTTGAGATAACATTTCAGATTCATATGAACAGAATGTCCGAGATTAAATCGTCTAAAACAAACTCCTTTCTGAAAATTGAAAGAGAAAAAGAATCATTAATGAAAATAGTTACTCTTCCTCAAAAATGATTTTTAAGAAGGAAGAATCCTAGACTAGTGAAGAAGAAATTGCTTTAGAAAAGAAGATCAAACAGCTGGATAATATTGTTTATAAAAGAGATCAATCAGCACAAATTGTACATATGTTGACAAAACCACAGTTTTTCTATGATCATACCATTAAACAAGCTCTCGGTTTTCAAAATCCTTTCTATTTGAAGAAAGCTCAGCAGCTGGAACCAAAGCTTTATGATAGTAATGTCATTAAGAGCACTAGTGCTATTGTGATTCATGACTCTGAAGAGACCCTAATGCTTGCTGAAGAGAGTCATTCAAAAATGCTTTTAAAACAACATGATCCAATGGTTTTAGAAAAGAAAGTTAATACTACACGAGTTGATTATGCTGCTTTTAACCAACTTTCTCAAGATTTTGAAAAACGATTTATTCCACAAACTGAATTATCTGTTGAATAAGCCTTTTGGTCTCATAATTCTATGAATTCTCTAGTCCTTCTTGTACACCCACCAGAGTCGAGGTTCCAAAAGAGCTTCCTAAAGTAAGCATGGTAAATACGAGTTTGAAGAAACTTAAACATCATATTGCTTGCTTTGACGTGGTTGTCAAAGAAAGAACCACGACCACAACCATCATTGAGGGCTCATAGGGGTTTGAAAATACAAAAGCTTGTTTTAGGGATGAAATTATTCCATTTATAAAAGCACCGAAGGATATATTTAATACATTCGATCAATATTTAATTGATGAACTTACTGAAGTCCAAAATGTCCTTCATCGAATGGAACAGACTTTAAAACAACATCATTTAGAGTCTAAAACGTTTGAAGTTAAAATGAATCAAGTTTTAAATGAGAACGAACGACTCTTGGAACAAGTCATTAACAAAGATATAGTGAACATTATTATGAATTCTTTTATGAATAATGCTTATGTGAATGTGCATGAATGTAAAAAGTGTCTCAAACTTGAGACTGAGCTTCTCAACAAAAAGGATTTCATTGAAAAAGAGACTTACGATAAATGTGTTTAGAAAGTTAATACAACTCTGAAAAACATTGCATTTCTTTAGAATTGATACTCAACTAATCAGGAAATTTTTCAAAGGACAATTCTGTTTCAAATCAAAGTGCTCCAAATTTTGATCAATACTTTGAATTAAATGAATTGAAAGCTCAGTCATAAAAGAAAGACACAATCATAAAGAAGTTGAAAGAGAGTATTAAATCTTTAAGTGGAAATATGAATAAGGATAAGATCAAGAAGGACATAGAAGAGATTAAAACAATAAATATTGAATGGGAATATAGGGTGTCAAAACTTATTGCTGAGAATGAACATTTGAAACAGGCCTATAAGCAACTTTATGACTCGATTAAACCAACACGTATTCGATCAAAAGAACAATGTGATGCTTTAATTAATTAAGTTAATCAAAAGTCTGTGGAAATCTCTAATTTAAATGTAAGTCTTCTGGAAAAAGGTTTGGTCATTACAGCTCTCAAAGATGAATTAAGGAAACTTAAAGGAAAAGATTTAACATATAATATTGTTACCAAACACACTATTGCTCCAAAAATGCTTAAATTTGATGTAGAACCAATAGCCCCTAAATTGTTGAACAATATGACAGCTCACTCTGACTACCTTAGGCACACTCAAGAACAAGCTGCGATTCTTAGGGAAGTAGTTGAACAAGGAAAACCCTTTCTCTCTCTAGTCTATATTTGTGTCAAAATTAGGAACCTACAGTACTGCTGGTGAAGATTGAAGAAAGCATTATAAGTAGTTAATACTGCTTGTACACAGTTAATGCTGCTGGTATATAAGTTACTATTGCTGGTGTTAAAAGTTAATGCTGCTAGTACAAATGTTACAACTGCTCAAAGATTAAAACTGCTGAAAGAGTTTCTACTGTCAGAGAAAGGATAAAGACAGAAGAAAGGATAAAGATTGCTTTGAGATCAAGATTACTTACGTGATAAGTATTAGTTATTTATAGAATAGATCTTAGAGAATATTCTAAGTCTTAGGAATATATTGTAAATCGACTAGGACTCCTTGGTGTATAAAAGAAGGTCCTAGGGCATAGAGTTCAATGTACCAAAAATGAGTCATTCATAGAGTTTCTTAGCTTTAAGGTTTTGTAACCCTAATACTAGGAGAGTATTCGTATTATTCTTAATAATATTAGAGATTTTATTGTTTGTTGAATTATGATCTTGTGTTACTGTTTTATTAAGAATTCTTCTAATATTAAAGATTAGATTCTGCGTAATCTTTAATACACTTAACAAAGTTTCTACTATAATTGTGTTGGATTTATCTAGCATAACTAAACCTTAACAAGCATAAGGAATTAAAGATATATTGAAGTGGGATCAACAACATTTACATGTTTATCCTCAGTATGACATTCGCTAGTGCGTTCAGAAGGTTATGTATCTTGTTATTGAAGTAATTCAAGACCTACGTTACTCCCACTCGCGTTTAGAAAAGTGAGACTCCCACTTCTTCTTGTAAATTTGACACTATTTTCAAATAACTCAGCATAACGAACAACAAAATTTTTGTTCCCGAGCGAGTTTTAGAAGTGGTATCCTATCGTTTCCTTTGGGTATCCAACAAAATACACTTAACAGTTCTAGGAATTTATTAATAATAATCTCCAAGAGATTTTAACAAATTTAGAACTTTAATTAAGACACATTTTATTACTAGAACAATGTCTTAATTAACCTTCTAGGTTGGAGTCTTATTGGGTATATCTACGACATACTCAATTATCTAACCTTGATTTCTTTTGGAGTTAAATAAGTGAAGGTCATCATGAATCAAAACAATATCAATATATAGTTTAATTACTCATGTTGGACATACCATAAAATTGTGGTATTCCAATAAGATTGAAATAGTGGGTGACATCTCACAATTCATTAGAGAACTTATACTTTATGTTTTCCTATTTACCAACTTAAGTTAAAACATAATGGTATCAATAGTATTACTAAGTCAAATGCATGGTTTGTATAAGTCTTTGATCAAGTTAATGACTTAATGTGTATATACAAACAAGTAGACATAAACATCCAATACATTACTATTCGTTATAAGTCTTTGACCAAGTCAAGGACTTAATGTACATGTCTTAACAAGAAGACATAACAAAGACCTCAATAGTAATTTCAACTTAATTTCAAACTTCATGTTTATCACTTTCAAAGAAAACATAATCATGTAGCTTACCTTTTTATCTTGACATATATTCTTAATAGGGAAACATACATCAAATGTGTACGAGTCATATTAGTTTTCTCCCACTTGTGCAGGATACAACTTCTTTAAATAAAGGGAAAATTCCCAAAATGTACCAAGAACCATAGTGCTCATCACTCTATATCCCCGAAAACATTTTTTTGCCAAAATAGACCAGGATGACTTGGCGACTTGGCAACTTAACCAGAATGTGCCATGTGTCCAATATTTAAATAATATAGTACAAATTTGGTACGTATTTGTAAGGTATGTGTAAGGTATATATACCTTTATGTGTATTGGGCAACTTTTACTTTAGGGCGACTCGTATTTTGGGCGATTGGTTTTTTGGTCATTTTACATTTGTACTTTTTATCAAAATATTAATATAGTACAGAGTGCGACTTGTACTTTTAGGGCAACTTGTACCTTAGGGCGACTTAAAGTATATTTTTAATTTTTTTTTCCAATATACACTACATACATTTATACACATATCTAATGATTTATCAAATTACTTTTATACAATACATAATTTATTTCTTAAAACACACACACAACTAAACACACCCACACCTGTTCTTCTTCCTTCCCAATTGTTCTTAAAAAAACATACACTTCAACATACACACAACAACACACACAAAATGCCCCGTTTGTTCATCATCTCAAAAACATGAATCTTAACCTTTTAACACTCGCTATATAACCCTATTACTAAAATCATAGGTTTTTCTTGGAATAACTAATAATCTTAATCATTTTATAAACTGACATGTCTGATTTGTATGATGTCAAAATCAGTATCAGTTCAACTGTTAAGTTGCTTCCAGAAATTAAAGGCCTTTTGCAAATGAATCCAACTCATGAACGGTTATTTAGGGATACTGTTTTTGGGTCGTGGTTGGATATTCAGTCTCACAAAAATGATAGACATCTAATGCATTATGTTTTGCAACATCAGGTATTTATCTCTAACATTCGATCTGATTGTCCCCCAATTATATTCCATATTTGGGATCATTGGTTAGAGTTTGGTCGTAAACAATTTTGTTTAATTACCGGTTTTTGATTTGGTCAAGTTTCTAAAAAACATAGTGCAATGAGTCCTTTTTTCAATCAACTATTTCTTGAAAAAAACAACAAAGGGTTTCAAGAGATTAAACGGCTTTGATCTTTTGGGGGTTCTTAGAGATAAGAATTGTTAATTAAATATGTGGGATGAAGATGCGGTCCGGTTGTGTCTGTGATTGTTGGTGAATTAGTGTTTATGAGTAAAGAGAAAAGAAATCGCTTGAGTAAACATATAATGTGGTTGGTGGATGATTTTGATGCTTGGAATTCCTATCCTTGGGGTGAATACATGTGGGAGAAATTTTATAATATAACTGTCAATGTAGTTGCCATTCATAATGCACATCATTTGGCTGAAATGAAGAAAAACCTGAATTTTAATGCAACATACAATCTATACGGGTTTGCTTGGGTATTCAAGGTTAGACAAGTTCATACTTTTATCCTATTTCTAATACAACCAATTATGGTTTTGTTTAATAACGGTTTGTAAATAAATGAATTTTTATGTAATGTTTAATTTTTTTAGAATTACAACACCAAAGTCAGTGTAAACTTCTAAACATGATAATTTGTAAAGTTTTAGACATTCCTAAATGTTTAATCTTTTTGATGTGTTTTAGTTAGTCTTGTAGGTGTTTTAGTGGTTAACTGGGATAATTTTCAGGAAAGGGGAAGTGAGGTATGAGAAGCTTATACACGGCCAACGTATCTCACTAGCCTAGTACCATTATTTTCCTAGTATACTTAAGACACATATTCTTTATGATATCGAGCCTCAGACATTATTTGCTTATGTACAGCTTAATGATCTGTACTCTCGATCTAAATAGTACTTGTCAACTATAACACCCGTTCAATCTTTTTCACATCATAAGTAAAACTGCAACCATTTCACAAAACCAGATTCAAAACCAGAGTTATTAAATAATAGTGGATATACATTAACAACATTTTGGTTTGGTATAGATATGGATTTTGTAGAGTTACCCCAATAGCAAAATATGATGGTCTAAAAAGGCGAACGTGATCCCACAAGGTCTTGCTTGGTCAAAGGTTACGAAGTTTGAGAAATCTGATTATACTCGTATATTTGGACCGGTAAACAAAAAATTTATAACTGTATTTTACATAATTCATTTGTTTTTAAGTTATTTTCTACGTGAACAAACTTTTTAATTTGTTTTTTAGTTGTTAAATCCCAATGTGGCCCTTATTTCAACTCCCGAAGAGATGCGCCAGGCATGGTTTATGGCAACTGTTGAATTTATTAAATATTTGGCTGATCACGATGGTACTTTTTTACAAGATGATGTACAAGGAATGAATGTTTTCCAGTGTGATAAAGCAAGAGACAATTGTATTGAACACCATAAAGGACAAGGTGGTCAAACTAAAGATGGTAATTTTATTGAAGGACTTGATGAAACAGTAGGTCTAAATAATAATTCAGATTCAGTCGAAGAGGAGGATGGTGTTTTGGATTCTGATGTAGATGGCGTCCACCTGTCACAAACAAATGCTGATATTCAACAACCAGGAAATGTTTCAACTATGTTTTCAGCTAGTCCACAAGTGACAAATGCTTTAGTAGATGATTATTTTGCTGAATTTGATGCTCTTAAAAACCAAGTTTTACTGATTAAGAAACGCAAAGCGAATGAGATTGCTGAATTAACAAAAAGAATTTTGAACTTTGAGAGTTCCCAAACTTGTGTCATGTTCAAAAGATTAGTTAAAATTGGTGTTTGTACCGAAAAGGAAGCAACTGAATAGATCCCAAACATTTGTTCCGATCATAATGATACTTCAAATCATGTCGCTTGTATGTTTACTGAGGCCATGGTTAGTATGAACTAATTTAATTTTTTAAAATTCATTTATATAATGAAATTGTTAAGTTGTAATTATAAATATTTTTTGCTAAACCGTAATAACTTATTTGTAATATCAGCCTTCATCCTCATGTTCTCATCCGGTAAACGAAGATATTGCATCTTATTTTGAAGATCGTATGGAAAATAATGCGGAAAATGATGTGGAAAATTCAAAGGATGATTATACTCATTCTCAACATCATTTGGACCTTCTTATCAAAGCATGTGCCTTTAAAACAAAATTCCTACAATTTATGTGCTTGTACCTCCTAATGGTGATGATCGTTTGTGACATACCATGAAACCCAATGACGCCTATGATCAAGTTGATGTATGTACATATTTTAAATCTTTGTTAAATTCTTACTACATTTATAATCCTTTTACTGACCTTTTGGTTATACATAAATAATGTCTAGTGGAACATTTTGAGGATGACTACATGTTTATGTTGAACGATGAAGAGCAAACGGTTAAAACTTATTTAGATGATATGGAGTTAGAACAACAACCCGATAATTTAGTTGAGAAACAAGGGAATTTATAACAACAACCCAATGATGCTAAAGACAAAACAAAAGTTTTGAAAGAAAATGTAGAGGTTAACATTGATGAGAAACCTTGCTTTGGGACGATTTTAGCTCCCATGTTAAAGGTAAAGTAGAGATTTCTTGTGCCACGCGCTTTAACGACCAAACTGGTTTTAAGGTACAGCTTCAACTAAGAAAAAAGAAGCTGGGTATGGCTCTCAAACCACCATCTGGTCAACAATCAGCTACTACTCTAGCCCTCAAAAAAACAAAATCCAGGATTAAAAAAACAAAAGTGATTGTGTCTCCTGTCTTTTTAGAGGTACATTACTAGTTATTATCAAATCTAATTCAATATATGGTGTGTTATTCTACTTTTCATATATCCAATATAGTTTCACATTAATTAGTTATTTTATTACAAGATTTCTTTGAATAACCAAGAATACAATCAATCAATCATTTAATGACACATGAACCATTTGTAGAGGTGTGCCTCAACTTGTGCCCTAATTTTAAAATTAATTAAAATTTTATATTTATAATTAATTATTATTCTTTTAGAATCTGTCAAGACCGGATGATTCCAAAAGGGACAAGGCAACAGTAAGATTATATGGCTGACTTAAAAAAAACAAAGATCTGCCAGAGTATCGGTTTCCTTGGGGATTGTTAGAAATCGAGAAAAGACTCGGTCACTTCTAAAAATGTAATAGTATAGTTCATAGCGTAATATTTTGAAACTTACCAAGCTAACTAGGTCAACATAAGTCATCCTTATGTTGATCGGACATAGTGAGGTATATATACCTCTCTCCATGCCTTGTAGAGGGTTGGTTGTTCATTTTGGTTATTCACATCAAAATATATTTTCCTTTTCCTTTCTCTCTCTAAGTGATACAACCTACTTTCTCTCTCTAAACTTTCTTATCTTGTCTATTGTTAAGTGATTTGATACATCTACAATTAGTATCAGTCGCTATGGGGTGATATCGTGCGCTTGTGTGCGTTTATATCTTATTTAGATCATTAGTTATAGTTATTTTTTGTTTTCGTGTCTTAGAAAATCAAAGCCTGGATTTTTATGATTAAAAGTGTTAAAGTTTATGTTTTAAGCAAGATCTAGGTCTAAGATAACTAGTTGTGCAAGAAAAATCAAGGTAAAACGTCAAAAAGGGTGAGTTTTTGGTGATTTTTTTGTGAAAAAGTACGTTTTTATTTGAAGCTAGCGAAATATGTTTTGAAGGAAGCGAAATATGTATGAAGCTAGCGAAGTATGATAGTAAGCGAAATATGTTGTAAGCGAAATATGACAGGTTGACCTCAAGCGAATTATGTCATTTCTAGGAAACGAAACTCTGCTTAATTTTTCTTAGGTCAAGCGAAATATGTTCAAGTGAAATATGTTAGCAAGCAAAATATGTTAGTGAGCGATTTATGACAAGTTATTAGTTCAAGCGAAATATGTAGTTGTGTAAGAAAAAACTTTGTCTTATTTTCTTCTTTTAAGCGAAACATTACATAGTCATAATCCAAGCGAAACATTACAAGCGAAACATTACAGGCGAAACATTACAGTTGTCATATTCAAGCGAAACATTACATTTTTCATATTCAAGCGAAACATTATATCAGTCACAAAAATATTTTATTTTCTATGGTTTGTCTTACTTTGTAAAATCCTGCGAAATACTTAGATATCTAGGGATCTACCCAGGGACATTCCACTAGTTAGTGTAGAAGTCCATATGTATGATATAAAAAAGGAGTAAAAGTGAGAATAAGGGAATAGTGCCGACTGAAATGGAGCTAGTACTGGAACAAACCCAACAAGGTACTAGTCATGAAGTCTCGGTAAGCACTGAAGGGGTTGAAGAATTAAAAAGAAAAGTTAAGATAAAGGGTGAAAAGAAAGAAGCCCTCCTTACACTTAGGCAAAAACCGGGTCAATACATAAACTGTCAGAAACACTAAGTTGTTGTCTGGTATTGAAGACAGTCGTCATGGACCTAGTGACATAATGCACAACCCTTCCCAGCCACTCAAGGTCTCTCAAAAGACTCTTGTTTCATTTCTCATGGAGATTAAACACATTTCTATCGACTTTCTCACTCCGAGTTAGTTGGTATTAAAAAGGTGGCAGTCTGCTCCAGCCTCCGATTACTAAAAACCAAAGTGCACTATCGAGTCTAGAGCCATAAAAGAGATCATCCATAAATCTCATTAGGACACTTATCCAAAATATGCTTGCTAATTCACACAATGTGAAAACAAGAAATATATCAAGAGTCCTACGCATTATCCTTGTGATTTTGCCAGAACATTAGAGTGATACCTAAAACATATTCACAATGACGATGGAAATCCTTCCAGAGCCAACATCAAACAAGTTCTACGGTAGGTGACTTGTTAGATCCTACACGGATTGAACTTGTGATACTGGATATCAATTAAGTCCAGCTTATGAATTGACGGATGAATTTTGAAAAAGATAAAACTGTTGGTGTGTTATAAAAACCGTTTGCATCTTAACACACCGACTGATTTTCTAAATCAATTTTCAATCTTATGTCCATGGGAAGCCTCACAAGGGTATCTGGACATAGGAAAGCTGAACACGAATTGACGGCTTAATCGGGAAGATAGTAACTTACCGGTTCACTCTTACCGTGTTGTCTGCTTTGAGACGCTCCGGTAATGAGAACGGCTAGTGCAGCTGCGAAACCCTGTCAAGGAGATTCTTCAGAATTCTACCTGATCACAGGCAGTATTTATACTGATTAACGGGGAACCGTGGTTGTTACAACCGTATTCGACGAAGTGACAAAGCCACTTTCGTCCATATATGTTGTTTATCACTAACCCATTCATGCAGATTTCCTGACGGTAGTAACGGTTTCCTGATGACAAGTAGAAGCCAATACCACATGCTCATACTCGACAGACATAAGTAATAACATCATGAAAGCTCAAGTACATGTTTCAAGACTTCTGCTATTCTGATACCGTACGTCTTTCTTGAAGTGACGAAGTATTATGTTGATACCGTACGTCCTCCATAAAGTGATGAAGTGTTATAGTTAAAGAATATCAAGAAAGACGGTTACACTTGTTTTCAAACATTAAGAATAGTATGAGCATGTTAGTCCGGAAGTCATAAGATCATAAGAAGGCAAAGGTTATAAGATGGCGAAAAGAGATTATGCTTGGTTGATGATCTCAAGTAGCTCAAAGATTACATACAAGTCAAGTTAAAGATACAAGCTAAAGCCTAAAAGTATAAAGATCACTAC